>MU227210.1:1767566-1804806 GCA_018584345.1 Thuja plicata
TAAATTTACATAGCGTGCACGCCCTATAGCATGTGCGCTCTTTTAACTATAATATATATATATATATATATACACATATATACATGTATGTATGTATATATATATACACATGTACATATGTATATATATATATATGTACACATATATACATGTATGTACATATATAGATATATATATACATACATACACATATATATGTACATATATATATATGTACATACATATGTGTATGTATGTATGTATATATCTATATATGTATATATATATGTATATATATACATACATAGATACATATATATATGTACACACACATATATATGTGTGTGTGTATATATATATATATATTATTGGATGATATCATATTTGGATACTATTCATGTTGTTGATATTCATGTTTTGTCACTGATGTCAACATATGTTTCTGTGAAGAAGATAGACTGGTTACTTGACTGACAGAAGTGTATGGACACTGTACAAATGTTTCTGAATGATCGAAGTTGGTTATATGAAGAAAGATGTTTGTTGAACTTATTCCTAAGGTCTTTTGTCTTTATGTTATATATTGAGGATGTTACAGTTGATTTAGTGAAGAGTGGTTTCTGGACTGTAACTATAATGCTTGACCAAGCAGGTCTCTATGATTTGAGTATATCTTACTCGCAAAGCTATTTCAGATGAAGCAAGCTTACTGGAGGATAGAATAGATATTTTTCAATATTGGGTTGTGTTCAATTGGCATGAGCACTCTGGTGAAGTCAGTTGTGGCGTGTATTATGGAGGAGACCTATTTGGTGGTCGACTTCAAACATGTAGTGTGTAATATGAATTGTGAGTGTGGATTGTGGATTTGGGAGTATAATAGATGGATTGTATTTGATGTTTACTTGTTATAGGTACCATGTGTATCTTAGCAAGGGGTTAAACAATTATTTGTATATTGGGAAAGCCTAATTGGTTGACCTGATTAATTATTTGTGTATTAGGAAAGCTTAAATGGCTGACCTAATGAATTATTATAATAGGGTATATATATGAGTGATATTTTATTTTGGAAAGATGTGGTAGTGAAATAGATTGAAAAGAAAGAGAAGTGAAAGTTTTGAGGCTTGTTTGGCTGCTGGATGTAGAATAGAGTTTGTGACAGGAATACTTCATTGGAACTGACCAAGCAAAGACAGTTGCTATCAGACAGTTCACTGGATTGTATATTGCTATATAAACTTGTTCGAATTGTGAATCCTTGAGGGTGGATTTAACCTTCTTTGGGCAGTCTCCCTAGGTAGTGAGCCTACTACTTTTCTTGACTCCTAACAGGGTTTGTCTCCTAACAGGAACTGTGTACTGTAATATTGTAATAAGCTCCTAACAGGGTTAAATATTTTAACATGGATACTATACTCTTAGTATATTATTTGTGGGTGCTAATTCCTACCGGGGTTTTACCTTTAACATGGTTTCCTCGATAACAATTATTGTGTTATTGTGTTGGCATTTGCATTGCACTATTGGTTTATAAAGTTTAAAGTTTAATAATCTATATCAAAACTGATTCACCACCCCTCTCAGTTGTCTTGTGGATTGTTATTCCTAACATATGTATATATATATATGCAATATATATATATATATATATGTACATGTATATATATATGTATATGTATATATATAAAACATATACATATATATGTATATATATACATACACATACATATATATATGTATATATATGTATATAAATATATATACATATATGTATCTATGTATATATATACATATACATAGATACATATATACATATATATATACACATATACATATACATACATATATATATATGTTGTTGATCTCTAAGTTTTTTTTATTATTAGTGTCCCACACTTAGTCATTTATCTAGGCAGCTTAGCTGGTCATCACTGCGGCCGAGCTATCCGGCATAGTCGTTGCTGAATAGTTAATGGTTGTCAAGTGACTCGAAAATCAAGAAAAAGTTGATCATGTTCATGCCGAGCGCCAGAGTCTTAATGTGCCGAGCAAGACAGTTTTGACATACATGTTAGGAATTGAACAAACTTGAAGGTAAACTCTTTTGGGCCTACTTGTTCAGGCATTTAATGATTTCAACAGAGTTAATTACGTATTAAGTATTTGATCCCAATGTGTGGCATGGAGCCATTCAAAAAATTGGAATGCCCAAGCGATATAAGCATTTGATCCTGATCGTTGATCTAGATCTAGATGCCAGATTTGTAAAGTATATAAGATTTCTTCTTAACCCTAAATAGAGTGGTGTAGGTGTGTATGAGAGGAGAAGTGTATGTGTACATGAGAGTTGTATAAAGGGTTATTTTTATAGAAGAAGCATAGATCTAGAAGAGTGAAAGAGCAGTGAACAACAGAGTAAAGACATATTAGATTATTAGATCTGAGAAGGTATTGGAAAGAGGAGATCCGTTATCAGCATCAGAGTGCATAATGAAGGATCAGTTCTTGAGACATTCTAAAAAGTGTATTAGCTGAAGTCTCTTAATAAAGTGGTTCTAACAGACCTTTCTAAATCTCTTAACCGAGTGCTTACTTTGTTGTAAGTTTAAATCCTTTTACAAGGTAGATTGTAATGATTTATAGCTCTTAATCAGGGAGACCTTTAACCAGTTAGATTAAATATTGTCATCAAACTTTGTAGCCCTAACAAGCACACTTTATTACTGCAGTAATGAAGATTTTTTTGGGTGTCATCCCCACCCTAGTTTTACCTTATTGGATTTTTGGGTTACCAAGATTTTGTGTCTTGAGTTATTTATTTACTATCATGGATGCTACTAGTTGATAGATCAATTACATTTATGCATGGTTGTAGATCAGTTTTGTTTTAAAGGATAAAATGTTTAAGATCTGATTCACCCCCCCTCTTAGTATCTTGCTTTCCCATATTGTATTTCCAACAATTGGTACCAGAGCGCAGTTCTCCTACAAAAGGTTTTAATCAGGGTATGTGTGTCAAGATGGGGGACCAAAAAGGTGCCAAATACCTTTTTGGCCCCCATCTGCGCATAGGGAACACGCCCTATACCTGTGCCACCCTATGGTTTGGGAAATTTAAACCATAGGGCACACGCCCTATAGGGCGTGCGCCCTAATTTGTTCCATAAAGTGTTTGGGCAGCCACTTTGTGGCTTATTTTTCTTCTTCAAAGTCACGGCTTTCTATTTTTCTCTCCATAACAGTGCATACGCGATTCATTGTGAGGTTTTCTCCATCAAAGTGAAGCAAAAAATGGCTCCACGATGTCAACAAGTTAGAGCCGGAAGAAGAGATAAGTGACTCTACAACCATGAATGCTATTTGTTTTGAAATTTAGGTTTAATTTTCAGCTTTTCTTCAAATTTGATTGTGAAAGTCTGTTGTGTTAAATTTTATGTTTAATTAGAGTTTTAAAATAGATTTTCTTTTAATTGCCAGGAAGGAATGATATCCCCACAGAAAATCCTCAACCAAACCCTCCATCTTCTCCTCATGAACAAATGGATGCTGAAAATAACCATGAAAATGAACCCCAACCGCCCTCACCAATTGAGAAACCTCCTCTTGGAACACATGAAAACTTGATAAACCAAATAGAAAAGGGGAAAACAGAAATATAATCTTTAATTAAGAGGTTAAAAGATTCTATTGGTACAAATCCTAGAAGGAAACCCTTTCAAAATTATTGAATTGATCTTGACCCATGTAGGTTCAGTTAGTGGGCACCTAAATTTATGGCATGACAAAAGAGAAGAACAAAAACAATATTATGCAAATAAATTATCATATGAGGACATTAAAAAAAAAAGAAATCACAAAAGCCGACATTTACAAACTCTTTAAAAAGCTAGGGGAAATTGAAACTCTTAAAACAACAACAAGGAGGATCCCAATTCATTGGTGCTTGAATGAAGATATGAATTTTTTTTTTGGGGACAGATGGTGGATGGTCTTTGATTCCCCTCGATGTAACAATCATGAGGTTCCTATCTATTTCCTGAGGAAACTCTATTGTGAGTTTGTCCTGAAGAAAGTACCAAATTATTTTGACTTTCTAGAGTCTCAGGGTAGAGGTGGGGGGTCATCATTTGATAGACCTATGACACGTCGTGACCCTAATGCACTTAGGTTTCCCAGTGGCAAGCCACGGGTGGATCATGTTAGTATTCCTTCCAATGTGAAGGAACACGTGGAGGTGGACACACTAGGCACGATTAGTGCTCTGACACATACTCTCATTCAGTGCGTAACTCCTCTAGTTGAGGGTGACCGTGGTCAGTCTGTGAGGGGTCTTTTTTTCATTCTTGTGGATCCTTGTGTACATTTGGTACTACCGAGAGAGAGGAAGAGGATGATGGACTGATGCCTGATGATTTTCTCAATACAACATTTTGCATTAATACACATGTAAATATTTTCAAGTTCATTAAATTAATTTGATCATATTTCATTTTTAAATGAATGAATTTAATTAAATTAGTATCTATTGTTTATGATGAAAATTTAGGGAGCGAGTGTCGGTGGCAATGGGAATGATCACCCAGACCCTTTATACACTACCACGTCAACTCCACAAGTATGTATCGAATAAAATATTTTTTAAAGTATACATTTGATTATTCTATAATTATATAGATGTTTGTCTCATAACTTATTGTGCATGTACATTAGTTCACTGCTGGGCCATCGACGTTGACTGTAGATATCGAAGGGCCTCGTTCACATTTTGTTGAGGTATGTTTATTTGCATGTTAATTTGATTTACTTGATTATATTTAATTAATAAATGAATGAATAACTAAATTAGTAGACAAATTATTATCAAAATCCAGAGTCAAAGTTATCATGACAATGATCACATTCCTTCACCTACCTTTGTGACGACATCATTTAGTGCACATGTCTATATGTAATAATGCATTATAATTAACAAGTCAGTGGTTTGTTCTTATATTAATGGTTGTCTTATAAATTACCATACATGTGCACTAGTTTGATGTTGGAGCTACAACATCGACACCGCATACTGAAGGATGTAGTGGCACCTTCATAGAGGTATCATTTATTAATTAGTGGGGTTGCAAAATATTATAGGTATTCTTGATAACTACATAATACTCTTGTTGTTTCATTTTTAGTTAATGACAGCGGAGACTCCTCCTTTTGTTCGTGATAGTTTGAATCGTGGCATAGCTGCAGCTATAGCTAGTTCTGACACATTGACCGAGATATGAAAGAGATAACTTAATTAGAATTGTTATTTTAATAGTTTATATTAAATTTTTAATGATATTAATGTATGTATTTTAAATATTATTTTGATCATTGTTGTAAGGACTCATTACTCCAGATCATCAGCGTGCCCCTTCGGTAGATGTACATAGCGACTATTTGTTAGCAGTAAGCAAATACTCTATTTTATGTCATCCTATAATTTAATTTCTATGTATATTAGCTATTGATGTTTATACTTGTTATTTTATCAGGTCGAGCTGCAGAAGAGTCTAGACAGGAGTACTAGTGAGCTCACTCACAAGAGTACTGCATCTCCATCGACGTGATGATTGAAGACAGCCTGGGATTTTTTGTCTTCCCCTTCCGGGAAATGACTAGATTAGGGATAATAATTGTACACCAATATGGCATTACTGGACATATTTTTATATATTGTATAAGTGACATGTTCTATATTCATTTGGCTTTCACGATGCCAATTTTACTTTATTGGACATATTTGATCTATGACATTATTGGACATTTATTTTTCTTCATGCTCTAAGAATATATCGTGTGTACTGATGTAACTAATTTATGTTTATATGGATGTCTTATGATTTGTAAATTGCTTATCTTATATTTATGTTTGCACTTGTATCTATGTATATTGTTACTGAATAATTCATACTTCATGAGAATAAGCATGTTTCATTTCATAAACCTATACTTGCAATTTTCATTCCAACACCTTAATGAAATGATAATAGTTCATATAAGATAAAAAAATATCAATCCTTCCCAATTTTAGTCCTATTGGAGCATTTTGACCACCTGGACCTATTTAAGGCACTACAAGAACATTAAGAGATGCACCAGTACATTATGGTCTTGAATGTTCAAATGAAATGTGAAGCATAAAAAGGTTATTCCTAGAATTTACATGTCAAATTGAATGTGTTAGCAAAGATGGTTCGATATCAGGATGAGCGGTTTTCAAAATATGTAATGTTTCAGCATTCAACTGCGCAACATTGCACGTTTTGGCATCAACCGAGACTGGGTGGGAAAATCAAAATGGAAGCAAATCTCCAAAAACTGAGATAGGTTATTGTAGGCCTCCATGACATGGTTCTGTAGCACTTGATGACTTGTTGATACCCCTCGGGAGCTCCGAGAAATGGACTATTGAATATCAGCAATTTCGTTGCCCGGTGCACCTTGAGGGACACTTGGCTCCATAGCAGTCGGCAACGTTCGAGCCTTTTTTCCTCCATGGTAGTTTCATTTCTAGCATTCAACCAGCATTCTAGAGGTTTTGGCGGAGATGGTTTGATGCCATGATGAGCGGTTTTCAAGATATGCAATGTGTCAGCATTCAATTGCGCAACATTGCACAATTTGGCATCAACCGAGATTGGGTGGGCTAAAAAAATAGAAGAGAATTTCTAAAAATTGAGATAGGTTATTATAGGCCTCCATGACATGGTCCTATAGCACTTGAAGACTCATCGATACCCATTGGGAGCTCCGAGAAATGAACTACTGAATATTGGCAATTTTGTTGCCTGGTGCACCTTGAAGGACACTTGGCTCTATAGCGGTCGGCAACATTTGAGCCTCTTTGCCTCCATGGAAGAGTTGTTTCTAGCATTCACCTGACATCCTAGAGCTATTGGCGGAGACGGTTTGAAGCATGTGTTAGCATTCAACTGCGCAAAATTGCACGTTTTGGCATCATCCGAGATTGGGTGGGAAAATGAAAATGGAAGTGAATCTCCAAAATCTGAGATAGGTTACTATAGGCCTCCATGACATGGTCTTGTAGCACTTAACATCTTTTTGATACCCCTTGGGAGCTCCAAGAAATAGACTACTGAATATCAGCAATTTTGTTGCCTTGTGCACCTTGAGGGACACTTGGCTCCATAGCGGTCGGCAATGTTCAAGCCTCTTTGCCTCCATGGTAGGGTCATTCCTAGCATTCAACCAGAATTCTAGAGCTATTGGCAAAGATTCTTTGATTCCATGACAAGTGGTTTTTAAGATATGCAATGTGTGAGCATTCAACAGTGCAACATTGCACGTTTTGGCATCAACCGAGATTGGGTGGGAAAATGAAAATGGTAGCAAATCTCCAAAATCTGAGATAGGTTATTGTAGGTCTTGATGATATGGTCTTGTAGCACTTGATGGATTGTTAATACCCATTAGGAGCTCTGAGAAATAGACTACTGGATATTGGCAATTTTTTTGCCTAGTGCACCTTGAGGCGGTGAACAATGTTCGAGCCTCTTTGCCTCTGTGGCAGGGTCATTCCAATCATTCAACTGGAATTCTGGAGCTATTGGTAGAGATGGCTCAATGCCATAATGAGAATTTTTAAAGATATGCAATGTGTCAGCATTCAACTATGCAACATTGCACGTTTTGGCATCAACCGAGATTGGGTGGCACTTATTGGCTTGTCAATACCCCTCGAGAGCTCTGAGAAATGGATTGTTAAATATCGGCAATTTTGTTGCTTGGTGCACCTTGGGGGACACTTGGCTCCATAGAAGTCGGCAACGTTCAACCCTCTTCGCCTCTGTGGAAAGGTCATTCCTAACATTCAACTAAATTAAGGAGCTATTGGTAGAGACGGTTGGAAGCCACGATGAGTGGTTTTCAAGATATGAAATGTGTCAACATTCAACTCCGCAACATGGCAAGTTTTGGCATCAACCGAGATTGGGTTGGAAAATGAAAACAAAAGTAAAACTCCAAAAACTGAGATAGGTTATTGTAGGCCTCCATGACACAGTCTTGTATCACTTGACATATTTTTGATACCACATTGTGAGATCTAAGAAATAGACTACTGAATATTGACAATTTTGTTGCCTGGTGCACCTTGAGGGACACTTGGCTCCATAGCGGTTGGCAACGTTTGAGCCTCTTCGCCTCTGTGATAGGGTCATTCCTAGCATTCAACCAACATTTCAGAGCTATTAGAAAAGATGGTTGGAAGCCATGACGAATGGTTTTCAATATTTTTAAATGATTTAAATGTGCAGTTCGATAGTTTAAATAATTTTTTTGTAAATACATATATACAAAGAATGTGCTAGCATGAAACATGACAGTAAACTTAACATATATTTCTAGAATTTGTAGGGTAAACATTTTTTTTTTAATTAATGATGAAAAATATGTTTACAACTCAGCACATTAGGAGCACCAGGAGGAAAGAGCTGAGAAGAGAAAACCTTTGGTATTGCCCCCAAAAAAAGAAGAGAAAATTTGATATTAAATCTTATAAACTTCCCGTTATACATACGGGGTAATGCATGAGCAATTTAAAATCCACCCAATGTGGATTCAAGGTAATTATTTCCTTTACAAATATACATGTTATATGCACATGCATTCAACTAGATTTGACATTACAAAATTTTGGAATCACTTTTAGTCCAATGAACCAGCTGGATCTTCCCTACCCTTTATTGTGTCAAGTATTTCCTCATGGTTTGACTCGCAAACCTTCCAAAGAGTTTTATTGTGTGGTTTTCCTCCATATTTGGTCAAATGGACATTTTATGCAATGACAAGGTTGGAATAATGAAGAATCTCCCTATGTGTCTCCCAATCCCCGAACAACCATAACCTAGGGTTCTTCATACAATACCGTCTAAGCCATGTACCAGTTACAACCACTGCTCCTATAGGGTATTCTAATCCTTCATCATCTGTAAACAAGTGATCCAATTTCTTTTTGGCCTCAACACAACGATACAAATAATAATCCATCCCTTAATCATTGTCTTTAGATGCAATAACAACAAAAACATGGTCTGCAATGATAGAATCATAAAAAGGAGATTAATTCAATGAATACTTATGATAAAGTACTAAATTTGAGAGTATTTATTGTGTGTGTATATTTGTGCACCTGTTATCTGCAACACAACACTTCAATAAGTCATTCTATTAGTGAAAAACAAGGGTTAATGAGCATATAAACCATAACTTTGACTTATTGCTTTCTAACTAGGATGAGTGTAGAAAATGACATAAAAACCCTAAGATTTATGCTAAATACCAGTGACATAAACAACCTAGCATGAAAGATTTGATTTAAAACAAGCTATTATTCAATGAGCAATGCATATTAGTCTAAAAAATGGACATTATAACAATGCATGGTAATGGAACTATGAGATGAAAATGAACCTATCTAAATCTTAGCAACATAAAAATGTATTTTCTAATATGAGATGAAGGCTCTTTTGTGCTCCAAAATGCATACTATTTATAGAAGAATATGAGAGAGAGAGGGGAGACAAAGTCCATTAATGAGTTGAGGGACTCATTAATGCTAGTGTAAGAGCCATTAATGCTTTGAGCATTAATGAGGCATGGAGGAGACATGGGCTTAAGGCATCTTCATTAATGAGGCATTAATGAAAGCCTTAAAGAGCATGGGAAGGGTGTAAGAGGGTGGCTTGAGAAGGTGGACTCGAGGAAGCAATCTTGAGATTCCTTGACTTTCTCAAGTGGGTGGAGTTGTTAATCATTCCTTAATGGAATGTGACAACATTAGGAGGTGGGTTAGGATTAGAATTAGAATTAGGATTAGATTAGCAAGGGTGAATGGGTTGAGAAGAGTTAGAACCCAAGGTAGAAGTGGTTTGAGATAGGTTAGGTTGAGGTTTAAGGGAATATTAATTAAATGAATTAAACTTATTTAATTCATTTAAAATATAGGAATTAATTATTTAAGCATTTTATTTCTTTTTAATAATTAAGGGGACTATAGCCATTTTAATTAAATTAAATAGGCTAGGGGAATGTGTTAATTGCAAGTGGGTAATTGATTTAGGGATTTATTTAATTCCTAGCAAATTAATCATTTTTAGCCATGTATTTGATTTTTTTTTATTTTTTTTGGACAAGCTCTGCCTAGGGGGCAGTCCCTTTTTATTGCTAAAAAAAGTTTTACATATAAGAGAACCAACATCCCTTGCCCATTCAACCTACACGGTTTAGTGAGAAACATATATAATCCCTTGGCCAATCTTAATCAGCCTCGCTCTTATCTCAGCAGGGAAGAGATCTTCATTAGCTTGCAGGAAAGCTTCCGCTTCCAACGTGAAAAATCCCAATAGACACCCCCCTGAGAGCTACTGATCTATCAAATCTAAATCTTCTACAGCCTCAAGATATATATCATTCAAAATGATCCTATGGACTACCCCAAGTGCATTGAGAGGATGACCAAGAGTCTGTATGAATGGTTGAAACAGATCAGTGATAAGCTTGCCATCATGCACGTGTTCATTGCCCCAATAGTCACCTCCCAGAATTGAGATCTTAGCCAACTAATCCTTCTCCTTGGATTTGCTAAAAATCCTCCTCATATGCTCTTCTAGAGATTCTGACAGCGACTCCTACTTCTCACACAAACAACTAATACCCAAAACACTCGCCATTTGCAATGATCCAATCCGCTACCTGAGAGTGCTTATATAGTGCTGAGCACCATCCCTTTTATGAAAATAGGGAATATACGACATTGCGGCAAGGCCAAATCAGTTCATGAGAATAGGCAGAATACTTTGCAGAGGCAATACGATCTCTACAAAGTTACATGCACTGGCAGTGAGACCATACTGTCACCGCTGACAAATCCCACAACTATTCGATACCCATCTTTTCCAATGGTACCCGATCTTTATCCAAAATAATTTGAATATCTTCATTGATCCTATCCTCCATCTTGAATTCCAAATCAGATTGACTGTCAATGCCCTTGTTGGCCAATTTGTCCACCACCCTGTTGCCCTCTCTAAATGCATGTTGCAAATGGAAGTCATCGAGCTACTAGATAAGATCCCTCAACCTTGGTAACCATCTTGCCAGCTTCCAACTATTGAGGATCAATTTTGAGACCCCATTGATTATAATCTGAGAATCTCCCTCTATGATCACCTTTTGAATACCTCTGCGAATGCACCATAAAAGCCCTACCTCCATAGCCGAGATTTCCACTTCGTTATTTGTTCAAATCCCTAAACTCCTTGAAATGCCACCAATGGCCACCCCTTCCTCGTTTATGATAATTTCCCCTATACCACTCTCTCCCAGGTTTCCTCAGCATGCACCGTCAAATTTAAGCTTCGAACATCTGCCTGGAGGAGCTATCCATCGAGTATCAGATCTATCTTTCTTTTCTTTGAGTTTGTGATCCCCCTGAGGTTAATATTCTAGGTTTGTTCCATCTCCATATCCCACTTGGTCATAAAAAGAAAATTACTCCCCAGAATTCTTCTATTAACCACCTCCTCTATTGCTATTTGGATTAAAACCTTTAACCTGTCAATCTGCAATTCCTCTCCCTTGAAAACCCTCTGATTACGCTCCTTCCAAATATGCCACACTAGCATAGATGGGCTTATAAGCCAAAAAAGCCCCCACTTTGATTGAACTCTATCCACTGGCCAAGCTGATAAGAACTCTCTAAGAGATACGTGTTAGAATAATAGTCTCTCGAGTTATTAATTAAATCATTATGATCTAATTACTAACTCACCTATTCACTCCAGTTGCTTAAGCTAACCTTAGGTTTTCACTTTTAGGGTTTCGGTATCCTTTTATAAGGATTCACCACTTTGCATTTCACTAAGGAGTTTTTTCACATCTCATTGTAATCTAGAAACATATTGTTAATATATTATTTTCTTTTGCATACGATGTCTCCTCTGGCTTTTTGGCCTCCATAGCTTCTTCTGTCTTTTGTCTTTGCTTCTTCCATGTGACATGTTTGCATGCAGGTGTTCTTGGGAGAATAGGGTCTTTCCTATTCTAACATGATATCAGAGCTCGCTTGCTGCTTGTTATTTGTGTTTCATTAAAGCGTGCCAAAAATAGAAGGTTTTTAAGGGTTTTAGAGCTTTTTTATGTATTTTTTGTTTTGGGTTTTGTTTCTGGTCACTTTGAGCTCAAACAGACATATCCATTAACCTCAGAGCACCCAAAAACCCCAGAATACATATAAAACTTGTCCATTTTGGACACCTGGGCTCTGGAGGCAAAAAAAATTTGGTTTCCAGTGCCGTACGGCATGAAAACCGAGAAAAAAATAAAAAAATAAAAAAAATATATATTTTTCTAAGGTTTTTTCTCTTTTTTTTAAATCACGGGCAGTGCTATTTAAAAAGGCGCCACCCGCTGCGGGCTCCTCCAGCAGCGGCGCCGCTGGCCCCTGCTCCTCCTGGCCCCCGCCACCACCGGCCCCGCCGTCACCCGCCACCCGGCCCGCCCTCCTCTGCCGGCCTTCGCTGCATATCGCGGCCCCCGCTACTCCCCGCCACCTACGACCAGTTCCCCTACTACTTGCGCCGCCCGGTGGGTTTTTAAGCCCCGAGGGCTCTTTTCTGCACTGTGGTCGGTCACATGATGACTGAGGGCTCTGTTTTCAGCGCCTGCGCACGCCATGCACCCAGGGGCCCAATTTTTTTTAGCCCCAGGGGCTTAAAACCTAGTTTTTGAGCCTTTTTGGACCCTTCTCACCTTTTTTTCTCTATCTGGAGCATACGGAGGCCTTTTTTGGACTTCGTTATATTGTTGAAAAGCTCTTTCTGATTATGGTGATTAGGTTTTTTGGCTCTACTATTTTGATAGTGTTTTTTTTTTGTCAAAGTTTGATGTCTGCTTTCTACCTTCCGGGAGCCATATCTTTCTCATCCAAACTCCATTTTTGGCAAACCAGATATCGTCGAAAAGTAGTTCAGTGAGCTTTTCAGTTGCAGGGGTCTTTTTTCTAGATTCTGCTCTAGGTTCTCTCTCCTTTGAGATTTTCTCTTTCGCACTCTGGCAGATTACTTAAGTTCTACAAGTCTTGGGATCTCTTCTTCTGATCTTCTGGCTCACTCTTCTTTCTGACTTCTGAGCATTGTATGCTTCTGTAGCATTTTCTTTTCTGTAAACGCACTATGATAAAGTGTCTGCTTTTGCATATCTGAGATTTCAAGCACCTTGTGTGTTTTTTGTACTCGCACTCAGTTATAAAGTGTCATGGGGGGTTATGATGTTATGCCGTTTTGTGCTCATCCACCTTTGTGAAGTGAGCATACCTTCCATGACATTAGCCCATGCTATGTGTCGGTGACACCACCCTTTATCTTGTGCTTGTACTTCTATTGCACTATTGGTGTTCCTGATTCTTATCTCTACAAATGTTTGTGGCATTGCATTTCAGTTTTCCTGTCACCTCTCCCTGTTCAGCATTATGGGGGGGTCCACCTGTTGGTTCTATTGCTTCCTTGGTTCGATTGATCAGCTCTTCAGACTTTGTCTTCTCTACCTGGTCATGCACTTTTTCAGTGGGGGTTCCAGCAGTTACTTCTGACAGTGTTTACAGCTTCATGCTTCGGAGATGCTTCTTGCTCATTCTTGTTCCTTTCTTTTGAGATTTCCCTAGATTGGAGGCTTAGTTTACTTCATCTAGTTTATTTCTTATATTGGGTACCTGATCAGGGTTTGTTTCTGGGACCCTTCTTTCCTGCTTTCTGTAGTAGTCTCCTAGGTTTTTGCTTCTTCCTAAGCTTATCTTAAGGGGGGTGTTAGAGTAATAGTCTCTCAGGTTATTAATTAAATCATTATGACCTAATTACTAACTCACCTATTCACTCTAGTTGCTTAAGCTAACCTTAGGTTTTCCCTTTTAGGGTTTTGGTATCCTTTTATAAGGATTCACCGCTTTGTATTTCATTAAGGAGTTTTTTCACATCTCATTGTAATCTAGAAATATATTGTTAATATATTATTTTCTTTTGCATACGATGTCTCCTCTGGCTTTTTGGCCTCCATAGCTTCTTATGTCTTCTGTCTTTGCTTCTTCCATGTGACAGGTTTGCATGTAGGTGTTCTTTGGAGAATAGGGTCTTTCCTATTCTAACAATACGTTCCTAACTGCGAACCATTGCAGCTTATCGAGCAACCAATCTGTTATGCCCTGCATGCCCGTCCCTACATTTTGTGTGCAAAATGTTGGGTCCCCCTTTTTTGCTTTTGTTTTCTTTCTACTTGTGGCTTTGCCTTGGTCTTTCTTTTCCTTTTATTTCTTTCTCTGGGGTTTTCTTCCCCGGTGTGGTTTTTTGTTTGTTTGGTTTTTGTCTCCGAGACCCCGGTCCTGGAGGTTGTCCTTCGGTCGGAACCGGATTCTGGACTTTGGGATTCTTCGTCATGATGTTCTTAAGATTATCATCGCGAGGAATCCCTGGGCCCGGAGTCCGCAAGTTTTTCCTGACTTGAGATCTCCAGAAGGAGGAGGATTGCCTTTTACCACAGGTATAAATATGACTTATCTATCACTTTCACATTTACCGCGATTAAAACCTTCAAGCACTTAGAGCGAATTAGAAGAGCGATTTCAAAGTGATTAACAGAGCATTTGCAGAAAGTTTATGATAATCAACGCTTAACATCTTCTGTCATTCTCAGGCAATTTCAAGTGCTTCATGGTGGTGACTCTGACAATTTGGCAACTCGAGCTATCACAGAGCTCGCGCTGTAAATCCTCCCTTTCATCCGCCTTCTGCATTCTCAGGTTGGTGTTTCTGCTTTTTCGTTTCTCTATTTTTGCTTCCGCTCTTTGGTTTTCTTTGGTTTTGTTTATTTTTGTTTTTTTGTCTGCCCTGTTTTATCTTGTTTCTCTGTTGTGTCTAGTTTGTTGTCTTCTGGTTCGCCGCTCGTTGGTGGGTCAGCTCTGCCAGAGGGTTTTCCGCCTGCTGCGCAGAGGTGGTCTGTCTGTAAAGTTTGTAAATAGCTGTATATATGTTTCTGCCTTGTCTGGTTTTCCCTCAGGTGTTGTCCTGCATTGTATAATCATGTATATATGTATATAGTTGTAATATAGTCTCTGTATATCTCCTCATTTCTTTGTATATATCCCTTGACTCCATGTATATCCTTCTGGGTGGCTTGACAAGCTGGTCAAGTCACCTCTATTTCTGGTTTTTTACCTCCGAACTCGCTTCGGGGCAGAAAACCACCTATTTGAAACGTTTCAAACAGGCAGTTCTCTCTCTCCTCCATGAAGTCTGTCAGAGCCTCATTTATTTTCCATGCGCACAATTAATCCTAGCCAAGTGGCTTCCACTTTTCACGCGTTCATATATTTGGTTCCACCGTCATCGCCATAACTTGCATTTAATACCAACGCACGTGGTGCCCACGTGGGTTTGACAACTTGCCTTTTTATGCATCCTTACCAATGGTCATTTCTCTGGGTTTCAGGTCTCCTACCATCTTCCATCCTGTGTCCTTGCCAAGTGTGATAAAATTCCCCGGACCCAGATGTTTGATAATATCTTAAGTTTATGATATGTTTTGCTTTTTGGTTATCTTTTCATGAAACTAACTTTTTAGGAAAGCAAACATCACGGCGATAAGATCTCCGGACCCCATAATAATTATTTTGATAAATATATTCTGACGGTCGCTTTGCCTTGTAGGTTCCCAGAGTTCATATTCCAAACATGTCTAAAGCGTCCGCATCATCTCCTCCTGGAAGTCTGGAACTACCAACCGCGACAGAGACCAGGGCAGCAACAAAGTCAAAGATGGAGAAGGCCCTGGAAAAGATGCCCCTCACCATGAAATTTAGACAGGATAATGTCATCGTGGGCTCAAAAATTGAGTCCAAGGTAAAGCTAATAACCGACACTAATGTTGGAACATGTCGAAGATGCAAGCCTTGGTGAAGATAATGCACATCCAGCGACAGGCTGGAGATCCATTAGCAATTAATTTTGGGAACTCTGAAATCCTCCAGGCAGCTTGCTTCCCGTGCTCCATGCAATCTCCAGAGCTTATCCTAACACTGGCGAATAACTACAACTCTTCTGTCTGGGCCATTATGCTCGCGGCCGCAGAACCTACGGGATACCCCACTCCTATGGTGTCCCTTGATCCTGTCACATTCCAAACAAGCCTAGGGATCCCACAGTTTGACAAAGCCTCAGTGGTCACAAGGACTGATGCCTTGACCCAGTTCACACAACTGGAGGGTGCTGCCCGGGTATACATGAATACCCATTGGCTCAAGGTCCCAAAGAGGGACCCAAAGAGAATGAAGATAGAGATTCCCCGCTCTAAATTCAAAGAAAGTGTCCAGATGGGGATGATAGCATTGGCCCGGGTTTTCGAGCAACCCTCCGCCCAAGAGTTTGCCAAATGGATGTATTATTTCCTCCTTGGCATCGGCACCAAGGGAGGATACTTCGACTGGGCGACAATAATTTCTAACCACGTCGACTCCCAGTTCTGGCAACTGAACCAGAAGAAGAAGTTCTATATGTCTTCCTACATTTTCTAGGCCCTAGTGCAGCAGAGGCCCCATTCTCATGGCCTACTCACTGATGGCGTACTCAGGATTGGCCCAGAATAAAAAGCACCATGGGACCATTTCTCACAGGTTGAATGGGAGGCCAGCTTCCCCACTTTCTACCGGGTAAATGATGCGTTCGTTTACTACCATTTGCTTACACCCACCCGGGAAGCCAGATACCGCCTATCCATTGAGGCGATGAAGTTGGTCCATAGTTATAGACATTACTATATTCAGTTCCAGCAGCATACATACATTAGGGTCGCTGATTTCTCCAGGAAACCCTACTTGTTGCCCAAGCATTGCGGGGACAAGATCGTGCTGTTGGAATACTGTCAAAAAATAATGGAGGTGCATGCCTTCTTTGCCCTCAAGAAGGTCCCCAACGTCCCGTTCCTAATCACCTATGGGAACTACACCTGCAGTCTGGCCGTCGCAAAGGAGGCAGACAATGAATTAAAAAGCTACAACCTGCAGGAGTTTTATCTAGTGCGAAATTTTTTTGATCCGCACGACAGAATTGCAACGGCAATGCCCCGGGCTTCAGAGCCCCATCGCATACACATGGAGGACTTCTGGGCTGATTGCCAGGATGATTTAGATGTGCGGAGGTGACACTTCATCAGGATGACAGCTGGCATGATGCATAAATTGAAGCTCCGTAAATTCTCGGTGGACTTCTTAGATGCCGCCCCCACCATCGATCCCCAGTACAAGGAAAAGGGGATCAATAAAAAGGCCCTTCCACCAGTGAACTGGGGCGCCCGGGAAGGGCCCACTATTGAAGACTTCACTCGAGAGGTGGTCGAGAGAAGCCACACCTATTTCAAGAAGGTGTGCCCCGGGAGTACCAGCCGAGCAACCCAGCCGGCGCCAAAGTTAACTCCACCACCGGTACCAAGATTGACCCTGGGGGCCGGGACTTCTTCACAAGGGGAAGATAAGGGAAAGAGAATAGTTACAACTCCTTCTGCGCAAGAAGTCCCCATCACCGAGCAAATAAAACAATCGGTGGTAGCCTCCCAGCAAATGAGGGAGCAACTGATAACAAGATTGGCCACCCCACCACTCATGGTTGGGCCACTTCGTCCCTCCTCCCCGTCATTAGCTGCCTTAATGGTAAAGGCAACGGGAGTGGATCCCTCGGAGGTGGTGGCAATAAGAGATGTGGGACCTCCTTTGATTACCCGGAGAAAGAAGAAACTCAGCAAAAATCCTAAGGCAGACCCAGGGTTGGAGACGTCCCGCCCCCAACAAGTTGAAATCCTTTCTTCCAGTTCCCTGGAACCGGAAAAGGAAATAGAGCCTACAGAAGCCCCAACCAGTCCCCCTCCAGAAGAATAATTTGATGTATTTGTGGCTGATGAGTTTGGGAATCTATAGGGGGACGACACACAACCGGGGGAAGAAGTCTTGGGGGCAGAGCAGGAGGCTGCAGAACAAGATATGGAGCAAGAACAGGAACAAGAGAAGAAAGTAGAAGAGAAGGAGCCAGAACCAGAAATTATCTCCGGGGCTCAAGCAATGCAAGGTCCAGGAGTGGACCAAAAAAAACCAAGCAAAAAAATGGCATCCGCTGGGGGAACCGGACCTTCAGGAATAACCGTAACCCCAGCCGCCATATTCCAAGGGCCACTCTCAGGGGCGACCTTCGGGCAGGTGATCACAGCGGCCCAAACTCTAAATATTGGCTCGATACCTCCCCTCCTGCCAAAAGAGGTACCAACTAAGGAGGAAGCCCCAGCAGAAGAAGAATAACAACAAGAGGAGCAGCTTGAAGGAGAAATCCCCGAGGAAGCCTACCAGAGTCCAGGCCCAGCGATTGACATACAGGACCAGGCTGAGGAGATGGAGATTGAAAAGGATGTTGCTACGGAAGAAGTTGAGGCAGGGAGAGGAATGGATGAGGTCCATGTTATTGAGGAGCAAAAGCCACAGGATACTGGGAAAGAATCAAGAGAACAAACTCTGGCAGGAAGGCCACCTCTCCCACCTCAGTGGCTGGTAGAAAATAGGAAGAGAAAGGCTCAGTCTGCTCCAGTGATTCCTCTCTCCCTGGCCGAAATGATGGCCCAATTTCAGGCCCTGCCAAAGGCAAAGAAAGCCAGGACAGTTCACACTCTTTGAACTGGGCCGGGCGGAGAAACAGTTGCCGTCATGACAACACCTCCCCCAGATGCTGATGAAGCAACCGCGGACCCTGCAGACTACAATGTTGCAGAGGTGTCTCTAGGCAAGAGAGGAAAGCAAGGTGAGGTAAACTTGCTGAAGGAGGCAGTAAGGGCAGTGGAGGCCCGATATAAGAAAGAGGCCCAGAGGCTCAAAGCTGAAAAAGAAAATAATGCAAACCTTATGGGATTGCTTACTGAGCTGGCCCGACCCATTAATGTCGCTCCTCTGGAGACCTCCACATCAGAAGAACTACCGCAAAGTGACATAGACTCCCTGCGAGTAATGAAAAGGAAATCCCAGGCAGTGGACGAGTGGGTCACCCTGCAGATAGGAAACACCCGACGTTTCTTGGCGTCCACCCTCCCAGATCTATACACGGCCCGGCAGGTTATTCATCAGGCGGAAGTGCTTATTGAGAAGTGGGAGAGTGACGCCAAAAATTACCAAGCATGGAAGGTGGAGCTCAAAGAGCTCCTTACCTTGGGAGAAGATATAATTTCTAAATCCAGAATTCTGGGTGAGGAATCATTTGATTTTGTAAGAACCCAACACTCCAAACTTGACCTCACATTGGAGGTAACCAAGCAACTGGTAGGGTCCTTGCAAGAAAAGGTAAATACTGTAAAATATTCTTCTAATTTATACAAGTCTTTTGTAATAAAGGCTTCCGGGGCTGATCCCCTTAGTACAGATACATATACCCCTGAAGATTCAGTTTTGGGGAGTTTTGATGAAATAATGAAATCTCGGTATCAATCCCCGGGGGGGATAGATGGGGCCCAGATGGAGAAACTAACCAGCATGATACTTAAGGGTCATGACGCTGCGAGGATGGCAGATGAATTTAAAAAAAATGTTCCGGACCTGGGGGAACAAGTTGAAGTGGCCAAGCACAGAAGGGCTAGCCTTAAAGATATAGATGAAGATGGCATTTTTTGCCTCCTCCAGGCCTTCAATGACAATAAGCAACCTTGAGCTTTCTCTGAAGGCCGGGGAAAACTCACATTGAGTATTCTTTATTCTTTTTAGGGACGCAAGTTCCTGGATCCCGGAGTTCCAGGTCTAAGATTTTGTATTCTTCAAAGTGATCTGTGTCCCGGTCTCCGAAGCCGACCGGTCACTTTCAGAAGCAGTTAATAAAGGCTGTCAGAGGGTAGTTGGCCACATCAAGGGGCGTCGGCTCGGCAGTTGGTCTTCTGACAGGGTGGTCTTCTTGAGGCGCTGTTCAAGGGTACACCTGGCACATTGGAGATAGGGCGCTGTATTTCCCATTTATAAGGCATGTAGCCTCGGTTCCCGGGGGACCTATTTTCTTCTTTTCTCCTTTCTGGCTCTCTTTCTGAGACCGATTCTTTCGCTGTATATCCTTGTCTTATTCCTCTGACATGACAGACCTATTCCATTTCCAGGTCTTTTGTAGGATGGCACAGGTAGTACCGGCCCCCAGATATTATATTTTATTGAAACTTGATGTAAATAGGGTTAGGGTTAGAAGAGAGTTGTATAAATAGGCAAACCGACCCATTTCTAAGGGTCGGTGAAATTGATGATTTTGTTGCCCATAGCAATAGCAAAGTGATTCCTCTTTTTCAAGTTGCAGAGTTCAATGCTCCATTGTTCTTTTCTCAATAGTTAGATGCTCCCTGGGAGCCACCATTGTATCACGCACCAGTGCTTGCTGGAAGGAATATTAATAAAGAAGGAAGAACTCTCAGCAATGATGTGTTGGCATTCCTTCTTCTGAGTTAATGGTATTTCATGTTTTAATGTTCTTCATGTCTTCTACTCTGATATGTTAAAGTAGATTAACGACCTCTTTACTCCCACTAATGATAAAATGTTAGCTGATGGTTATGTATTTCTTCGGTATTTAGTGTAGTCTGTCAGAGTATTATTGATGTTCCAGATATTTCAACATGACTATACTTAGATAAAATGCTTCTAACCCTGCAGGATCTTTTTCGTTTTATTTGCTAAGTGTAGAGTGCTAGGGGAAACCTTACTATATTGAATCTCCGAAGGTTTTGAGTTGAAGAAACCAGCTATCCCCCTCGAAAACAGTCACTTCTCCCAACCGAACCCCGCACTGTCGTGACCCGACACCCAGGTGCTTGAAGGCCCAGGGAATTTATTTTACCCAGATAACCTTTGCAGGCGGAGTTGGCTGGTATCCCCGGAACCCGGTGACAACTTATGACTGTTGGCGGACCCGGTCAAGAAAACCCCGTCAACACAATCCCAACATGCCCTTGCTATTGGAAACTAATACAAGAGATGACGTGCTAATTCTTCTTGCTGTTTGCACATAATGCACCAAATGGGGCCCAAAAATCCCAACGATTTCAACCTGTTCCCTGTTAGTATTCTGCCATGGAGAACAACCCATAAGAAGGCTCCTGCCTTCGGGAGAGGTCATTTCCCCCAGCATAACTTAGTAGGCCAATATTCACAATGCTCTCTGTGCCTAAGCATCTCGTATCCCAAATTGACTTTATAATTACCTGACTTGGAAGCACTCCAAATTAAAGTGTCTTCTATGGGAGATTGGACCACTAATTTGTTTTTTAATAATTTCTTTTTGGCCTCAACACAACGACACAAATAATAATGCATCCCTTAATCATTGTCTTCAAGTGCAATAATAGCAAAAACATGGTCTGCAATGATAGAAGCATAACAAGGAGATTAATTCAATGAATACTTATGATAAAGTACTAAATTTGAGAGTATTTACTATGTGTGTATATTTGTGCACCTATTATCTGCAACACAACACTTCAATAAGTCATTTTGTTAGTGAAAAACAAAGGTTAATGAGCATATAAACCATAACTTTGACTTATTGCTTTCTAACTAGAATGAGTGTAGAAAATGACATAAAAGCCCTCAGATTTATGCTAAATACCAGTGACATAAACAACCTAGCATGAAAGATTTGATTTAAAACAAGCTATTATTCAATGAGCAATGCATATTAGTCTAAAAAATAGATATTATAACAATGCATGGTAATGGAACTATGAGATGAAAATGAAGCTATCTAAATCTTAGTAGCATAACAATGTATTTTCTAATATGAGATGAAGGCTCTTTTGTGCTCCAAAATGCATACTATTTATAGAACAATATGAGAAAGAGAGGGGAGACAAAGTTCATTAATGAGTTGAGGGACTCATTAATGCTGGTGTAAGAGCCATTAATGCTTTGAGCATTAATGAAGCATGGAAGAGACATGGGCTTAAGGCATCTTCATTAATGAGGCATTAATGAAATCCTTAAAGAAGCATGGGAAGGGTGTAAGAGGGTGGGTTGAGAAGGTGGACTTCAGGAAGGAATCTTGAGATTCCTTGACTTTCTCAAGTGGGTGGAGTTGTTAATCATTCCTTAATGGAATGTGACAACATTAGGAGGTGGGTTAGGATTAGAATTAGAATTCGGATTAGATTAGCAAGGGTGAATGGGTTGAGAAGGGTTAGAACCCAGGGTAGAAGTGGTTTGAGATAGGATAGGTTGGGGTTTAAGGGAATATTAATTAAATGAATTAAAATTATTTAATTCATTTAAAATATAGGAATTAATTATTTAAGTATTTTATTGTTTTTCAATAATTAAGGGGACTATAGCCATTTTAATTAAATTAAATAGGCTAGGGGAATGAGTTAATTGCAAGTGGGTAATTGATTTAGGGATTTATTTAATTCATAGCAAATTAATCATTTTAAGCCATATATTTGATTGATTTTGATTTTGGCTAAAAGTAAATAATTTAGTGATTTGATCACTTTAGGATATTTAAATTGATTTAAAAAGAATTATGCAAAGCAGTAATAGAGTTGTTTGGACATAATTGGGGGTATGAACACACTTAGGGAAAATAGGGTCCATAGTTGGAACAGACCAAATTCAGGTGGTTACTTTTGCCCATCTTTGAATTGATGTGCGAGCAGCACATTGATTCAAAGAAATTTTTTGATTTTGACTTCAGAAATATTGAGAATTATGTTCTTGAATGTCGAAAGAAATATTGATGAGATCAGTCTCGCACTTGATTGAACCAAACTGATAGAATTAATTTTGAACTTGGTTGTCATCCAAAGATCAATAAAAGATTTTAAAGATACCAATTCTGAACTTGGTTGTCATCCAAAGATTGATAATACTAATTCTGAACTTCGTTGTTGTCCAAAAGTCAGTATGAAGCTGTAAGGAGATTAATAAGAATCTTTTAAAATGAGGAAGCACAAGATATCCAACTTATGAAAACCAAAGCTTTCTATCCAACAGTTCTGACTTAGTCAAGGAAACTGTCATGCCCCTAGTTTGTTTGATAACGAAGTCATTTTAATGTTGTTTCGAGCAAAAATTTGATTGATGATAGTGTGATCATGCCCCCTCAGAAATGAAATAGAAAGAAAATAATAAAATCCCTTAGTTGAAAGAACGTACCACTTGCAAGAAGTGGTTAGGACAAGAAAGAATGGAGTAGAAGAAGTGGAAAAGAAGGTGTGTTTTAAAAATAAACACAGGAGTACCAAGTTAATTACATGAAAATGTGCGTGATGAGACTGATAACATGATGTCAAACCAAGATTTATGATAAAATGTGCAATTTTGACCGATGTTTGGAACAAATGAAGCAAATCTGCAATTTTTAAAATTGTCATAACAATGGTACTGTACTGCTGAAAAAATCTTATGCACCTTTGATTTGGTTCTTGATTTATCAAAAAGAGAACAGAAATATAATTGTTAATGTCTGGGAGGAGTTTCGGAACTCCTAAATGGCTCAAAAAACCAATGTAAGCCTCAAAAATTACCATTTCACTATTGATTTTCACTTTCCTCCATAGTAATTCAGAGAGCTCTGTAGAGAAAATGGTAGTCCCTATGAGGAAGCATCATTTCAAGATGAGCCATCGACATCAGCGCCCGGCCAACTACCTACCTCCGGTAAGTGCTCGTAAAACTACCTTGTGAATTTTTGCAACTTTCAATTTCATGTATTTTTGTAGCTTTTATAGCCCCTGTAATTTTGAATCACATCCAAGATTCTGGATCACAATCTGTAAATCCCGTGTCGAATCTGGTATTTCCTGGATCACATCTGATTTTTCTGGGTTCCTATGTCACATCTAGGATACCCTGGATCACATCTATTTGCATTGTTTTTATCTTTATTTTTGTTGAAATTCATCACTGTGTCATATCCGGTCTGCTTAGGCTCATACTTGGTATTTAGGGTCACATCCCATATTTCAGGGATCGCACCCTCTAAACTCCATCACATCCTATATTTCCAGGATCGTATCTGGTAAAATGGATCACACCCTTCTATTTTAAAATTGCATCTAGTTAGGAGGCTTAGAAATTTAATCTTTTTGACCAATTTGCATGTCGTGAACTTGGAATTATTTAGTTGATTAGGAGTCTACCCCTTTGTTGTAGATAGGATACTGATGTATTGTCATTTTTTTGTCAAAACAGACCCAACTTGAGGTATTCACATTTCATGGCACTTACCCTGGTCGTGTGCTTGCATTGTCTGGGATGCTTTCAGATGATGAGAAGACTAATGTGATCCGATGCAGATTGCGCTCTTTGATGGGTTTACCCAAGAACAGGGTAAACCATGGGTTGTTGACTTCTCTTGCCGAGAGATGGCACTCAGAGAACAACACCTTTCATTTTCTGATTGGTGAGATCACAGTGACTCTTGAGGACGTTTGGCAGATACTTCAGGTGCTGATGATCGGGCATGAGGTGAGATTTGAGTTGACGGAAGCCATGGTGATTGGTGCAGCACATAGATATTTTCAAGATGACACCATCGATCGGAGATATCTATCTTGGGACTATATGGTTGATCATTATGATCATTTATCTGTATACTTAGCAGTTCTGGTAGGCAACATCCTGATGCCAGACAGGGGTCACCATGGATTCATGGTTGGCTGGGTAGATATGGTAGAGCAGATGGTTACCCATAAACGACAATTTGCTTGGGGCAGTTTTATTTTAGCCCATATGTACAAAGATCTTCATGAGATAGTATACCATTATACATAGAGTATGACTGTTGGGATCCATATTCTTTAGGTCTGGGCCTAGGAGCACATCCCTGTGACAAGGTCGATTATAGAGAGACAAAGGGCACCAAAGTAGCCTTATGTTTATATGTATGCAGGCCTGATTTAGCAGCCCCATCTGGTCAAGGTTGAGTATTGGCGCCACTTTTTTGATGATATGATAGAGGTCGTTTGGCGACCATATTTAGATTGCGAGGAGTGGACCTCAGACGCATGACAGGTACCCTATCTATGTCTGAGCTGATATCTTATAGGCAAGGCCAGATATGTTGTAGAGTGGTTTGTGATCACCAGAGTGCTGAGACAGTACGGTCGTCGATAGGGTAGGACAGAGGACATCACTATATATGCCCTGACCAGAGATGAGACACCATTATGGGGTGCACAGTTACAATATGAGACAACACACTAGGAGATCTATGATATGGTCAGAGTAGACTGGGATCTGCTCCTGGATGTTGTTGATGCAGGTGTCTCTAATGGATATGTGGTGGAGATGCTTTAGTACCCTTTTCTGCATTTCATTGTGCCTGAGGAGATCATTCCTCGCATAGAGGGGCCATTAGACTATGATCCTGATGATCGACCTATCAGAGGTAGGGGAGGAGCACAGAGAGATAGGGCTCCTGGCAGACATGGAGGTCGTGATGGTGGTAGGGATGGTAGAGATGGCAGGCGTCCTCCTACCGATGATGGTCATGATGGAGATGATAGGGGTGGTGGTGGTGAGGCTGTGGATATAGGTGGTGCCAGTGGTAGTGGGAGGCGCCAGAGGTTTAGATTTGTATCTCCTCAGAGAGATACTGGTCCATTGCTTATAGGAGAGCAGAAGCGACAGAGGAAACAGGGGTCACAGGATAAACCACCGGATAGAGGATAGGACAGGTCCCAGGATCAGGATAGAGGTAGAGACAGAGATCCTCTTTCCAAATGTGAGTGGGAGAGAGAGCAGCTCCAATCCAAGATTATTTCATTAGAGGCCTGGGTCACCACTGCTGATGCCTTACTAGTAGATAGGGATACACAGCTTGAGCAGCTGAGAGCAGAGAGAGATAGACAGGGTGAGATGCTCAGAGCGGAGAGAGATGCACATTCTTGGACGGTAGTTCACAAGGGGCAGAGGACCACATATTACTATTCCCTATATCATACAGCAGTGCCAGAGGGCCAAAGAGCACCTTCCTTTTCACGATTGGCTCAGCAGTCAGAGGGGGCTATGCCACCTCCAGCAGCTCCTTTTGTACCACCTCCTCCTCCTCCTCCTGATCAGGGAGAGAGGGCAGGGAAAAGTTGATATTTTGTACCATCTATATGACATGTGTATCCTGAGATTACATTTGTATAGCTAGATCCTGTTGAGATCCCCCTTTTTGTATATGACATTCATTCATTTATATCTGATTCATTCGGCCTCACTGATACTATGATACTCTTTATGCATATTGTTCCATATTTTGATTTGTACCATGTTGTGATATATATATATCTGATGCAGCTTCCTGATTCTGACATGTTTCATGAGTTCCCTTTGCTTTGATAGATGTGGTAGATGTATTTTGCACATGTGATGATATCTTGGTCTCTTGATAATTTAGATTTAGACATCATTTTGATTTGATGTGATTACTGATATAAATATGTTTTAAATGATACTCATGTGAAAATGCAAATGTATGTTTCTTTTTTATTTTCCCTTTCATGCAATATAGATGTATGGATGCACTTTAGGATGAAAAAGTAAAAATGCAATACATGGATGCTTTATTTTTGTATTTTTTTGTTACTTCTTTTCATGAATGCAAAATGTATGCTATGGATGTGCAACAATAGATATATCAATAATATGGATGATGTAATTAACTTGGTTTTTAGAAGAAGATAGAAAGCATTTTTTAGCACAAAAATTCTTCATGTGTTTACTATCTTTATAAATGTATCATTGAATCTCTAAATGCAACTATATGCAAACTCTTAGGACTTTGTCACTAGTATGCAAATGTATAGCTCTTTATCATCATTGGGCACTCTGTCAGAATAGAAACCACCTGATAGTACAACCATCACTAATACCCACTGATATTATGAAAGTATGGATACTATGTTTTATTGAAATGTCAGAAATAGACTTAGGCATCAAGGCATAGAAGCTAGGATAACAAAATAGTCACCTTCCTTTTAATATACCAGATTCTGATTAAAGAAAGATATTAGACCCGTAATTACCTTAAAAATTCATATGCTTGGGTACATTATGATTCGTATACCCTAGTAAGCATCTGGACAAGAAAATAGACAAGGAAATTGTTTCAACCTCACCGTAGTTTACACATAATGAAGATTGAGATATATGCGGCTATCCACCCATAGTAGCAGCTCTTACCATAAACATCTAAGTTAGGTAAAATTTATAGGATCATTTGGAACAATCACCATACGCAGAAATTCAAAAAAAATTATGCCCCCTATCCTTGTGACTATTTGTCTTTGCGCAGACGTCATTGAGTAACTAAGAAGACAATAAATCATCAATTGTGAATCAATCAAGTAAAATTCATAACTGCTTAGAGATGCCCCTCGTTAAAACATCATCAGGACATAAAAGAGTCATAATCAAACCAATATCAAATTATATGTTAAAGTAGTACTTGTGCATTCATTTTTCAAACACAGTAGAGATTCATCAATCAAAAAATTGGAATATAAGCAATATGGTGTTCCATGTCTATGCATTGATAGGATAATTTGTTCATATTTGTGATCCAATATAGCCTCGTAAGAATGTTGTCACTGTAAATGTCATGTCTGGATATGGGATGTTTGAAAAGACACCCTTGTTTTGGAAAGTGACATTTATTTTTCATGTATCAAGAAACATTGTGTCCATGAGGCAAACCATCCTAGAGAGACCTAGCAACCATAACCTACCATACTAGAAAAGATGCCCCTAGTGCAAAATGACTTATTCCTAAGATGTAAATGCAGACAAATCTCAAGCGAGGATAAGATAGTCTTGTAGAAAAATGAAGTTAGCATATGAGCACATGTAAAATTATGAAGGCCTAGTATCAATAATGCTTTGATAGATGGAGCACAAGACACAAGTGACACCTGATTGCAAGGTTTTCACCACTTGGAAAGATCTTTTCTTTCTTTTATTTGCTACCAAGATGCATGTTTTACTAGGTGCTCATCAAGACACTTTTCTCCTTTTCAATTTTTTTTCTATTTTTGCTATTTTGAATGTTTTTGTAGTATCAAGGCGCATATTTACCAGGTTTTCACCAAGGATACCCTTTTTGTAGGACTTTTTCCACTGTTTTGGATTTCTTCAGGATCAATTTTCTGAATGTTTTTGGTATTTTGCAAGAAATTTTTGTTGTACAGGCTCTACCAGTCAAACATTAAGTGTAAAACTGCTTCAAATGTAGAGTATTGATAGGATCTGGAAGAACGTCTCCCTCAGGTGTAGCCAGTTGATAAGCTCCAGTCCCAAAAGTAGCAGTGATAACATAAGGTCCCAGCCAGTTAGGTTCAAATTTTCCTTTCTACTCCCTATTTGGCTGGTTCTTAGGATTCTCCTTTAGGACGAGATCTCCCACTTCAAACTTGTGTGGTTTGACCTTCTTATTGTAACCTTTGGACATACATGCTTGATATACTTTGAGGTGATCAAACACTTGTTGTCTACGCTCATCTAGTAGGTCCAAAGAATTCACCCTATCTATGCGTTACTGCTCGTCAGTAACCAGACCTTGTAAAGATGTCCACAAAGATGGGATCTCAACCTCAATAGGTAGTACTACCTCAGTGCCATAGACTAAAGAAAATGGCCTGGCTCTAGTTGGTGTTCTTATTCTTGTTCGGTAGGCCCATAGTGTCAGATTTAGTTGTAGATGCTAGTCTTTGCCAGACTTACAGTTCGGTGTAGGATCTTGAGAATATTTTTGTTGGATGCCTCAGTCTGTCCATTACCTTGAGCATAATAGATTGAGGAGCAATGTTGAGTGATATGGAACTGTTCACAAAGATCATCAATGTTATGATTTTTAAATTGGCCCCCATGTCTGTTACAATTGAAGAGGGTATCCCGTATCTACAAATAATGTAGTTCATAATGAACATAGCCACCTATTTTCTAGTGGCATTGATTAGCGGCATGGCTTCAACCCACTTTGTGAAATACTTGTTACCCTAATTTTCAGCATTGCATCAAAGTAACCACAAATAGGAAAAAAATTGCATTTTTGAAGAGTCCCATTAATATTATCCTTTAGATATCATTAATAAAAATTCTACCACTACATTCATTTTCAAAAGTTATTATGTGTACTCTAAGAGTTGATCACACTCAATAATTTCTAAATTATGATTGATCAATTACATTGTGCATTTAAACTGAATGTATGGTATAATTGTTTTTTCATCTTTCTTTTCATATCAATAGTAGTACATTGCATAATAGAATGCATAATTGAAAGTATGGAGTAAGGGTCCCATGCATCGCCTTATGGTTAGTTTCTGCATCTGCATTTAGGTCTCCATGGTTCCTGGTTAGTTTTCACATCTACACTTAGATCCCTTAGGGTTTACCTGCATCAGGAGAAGAAAGTGGGGTGTTAGATCCAGCTGGATCTAAGCAATACATGCAACACAAACAACATACAATCAATTTTTCTAAAAACTGCATATCAATCTGATGAAAACATTGTAATGAGAAAACATTCATTCATAGTATCTGAAAAATAGTTTTAAAGGGACTTGTTCCAAACATGAAACCTTTTACTATTTATGATCACTTTGATATATATTATTCTTTTCTATCAAATCAGACATCTGAGCAAACTTAGCATATCATCTGAGAAACTGGTTTTTAGAATTTGGTTAACCTACTAGTTCAACAAATGACACAAACCAACCAACACTCATGAGTGAATGTCATCTTGGCATACATTCACTCACAAATTTTAATTGATGCATATAATTTTATGACCTAATAAATTAAATGGTGTTTTATGTGCAAGTGGGCAGATATGTATGACTGAATGCAGTAAGCAAGGGAAAATAATGCAGTGGATGTCACGAGCCCATGCTCGAAGTTCACATAAGCCATTACATGCAAAAGGGGATTGTTTACATCTCAGAAGGTTACTGCTCACATGCATAAGAAGGATAAGATGCAGACACATGAAGGAATTCAAAAGATGCTATAGGAGTCACATGAACACAGAAATGTGGAGAAATGCATAATCGAGAATCTAAAGTCCACTACGTTCATGAAAATAAGAGAGTTTGAGAAATGTTGTTACAGTAAGTACATCTTTATGCTTTCAGACAATAGTTAAAGGTTCAATTTTTGAATATCAAGATAAAAAAACCACAACCTTGATGTTCAAGCATATTTTCTATGACATAATGATGCTGTTATGTTCATGTTTAAGAGCTGAATTTTCAAAAGAACGCATAACAAAGAAATATGGAAGCTACAAATAAGGATAGAAATTAACAATCTCAGTATCTGCATAAGTTTGCATTCATGATGGTGGAACATGCACAAAAGACAAACATCAAGAATGGAATGTCAGTGATTATCTATCAATCTTATGGATGTTGATTTCAAAGAGATACAATTCATGTCTTCATGTTAATTTTCAAGAGATATCTAAATGCAGAGTGTTTAAACGAATACATCTTATACTGTTGTACTAAAAGATAATATACATTCATGATGATAGTATAGGGTATGCAATGATGTTAAAACATATATGCCAATTAGGGTTTCTCATTTTGAGAATGACCCATGGGAGTCATAAGCCCGTGCTCGAACCCCATGGGTAAAATCTTGTATGCATTTAAAAGAAACAGTGTGTTTTTACACTAACTACATTTAACATTTTCAAAAATTTAAACATACTCAAGTTTCATATGTTTTTCTCATACTTTTATCAGTTAAACAAGAAATAGTTATGTTTTACAAGCATACTGGAGGAGAAATATCTCATGTTTTTGCAAATAAAATAGAGCACAGCTGATACAAAAGAGTGTTTGTTCTGAACAGGGAAGCATGTTTTATGCTTATTAAAAGTTGTGACAGCAAGGAGAATGTTTTCTAAAACATTTAAACAGTACAAAAACTCATGTTTTACTTCAAATTCAGACAAGCATCAAAATTGACAACTTCAAGTGCAAGTTCAAAAACCATGTGGGTATTTCAAAATATTGCGAATAACAACATGTGTGTATGACAGTGAAGTTCAACATTAAGCAGTGCTGCAGTAATGGGCTCGATAGTAAACAAAGACTAGTTCAAAATTTATATGAATGTTTAAGCTACAGTCGACATCAAGAAAAGTGTTCCAACATTTATCAAACACTAAGTAATGATTACATTGAGAGAGTAGACACAACAAAAGAAACCTCATGGTTATAAAGCTTCACATCATCTCTATTCTACAAAAAACAAAAGTAATAATGATCACTTATCTATATGTGCAAAGTTGCTGGTGTATTCTCTTTATACTTTCAGTCATGGTTGTATCAACTCGCAGAAAAAATGTGAAGCTTATGACTGAAAGATGTCATAGAGTTTAAACCAAATACATCCACCGCACCTTTCAGTCATAAGATACATTTTTTATGCTGAAGAGAACCCACATGGTGGTTGAGACAAAATAGTCATAGCTTGTTCTGTTGCCCGCGTGTCTGAAGGAGGAAGCTAAAAGATGACCCGCAACATTCAAAGGATAAAACAATAGAGGTCGCGGTGTTTTTCCCCAGTTCCATGTCACACTACAGAATGGGGATGAGTCTCAAGCTATTGCTGAGATGACTAAGCAGTGAAGGCTGAAGTTCATGGTAGCTCGATGCCTCAACCATAGTTTGAGGTCACTCCCAGACTAGCAGTGGTGTTTCTCTATGTCACACTACGAACTGGGGATGAGTCTGAAGCTGTGGCTGACACATCCCCAGTTCAAAACCAAATTTTATGGGTTCGACATCTCAACCACGGCTTGAGACCATTCGAAGACTGTAGTGGTAATACATTCCAAGTCTGCAGTTGTGGCCACAAAAAATGAAGTACTTCCAGAGTCTCCTTAATGCACTACAGTTCAAAACCCATGATAGTGGTAAAACATCAGCTCAAGAAACCCAATTTACAAACAACTATGCGACACCATTTGTATTGGCTTAAAGACACTACATCACCAAATGTCCCAACATTCAAGCAAATGGAAGATGACTTACAGTTGAAGCCCAAGTTCAAAGCAAAAGAAGACCAAAAAGTCGTGGCCTTTATTGAAGGAAGAAACAACACAAAGATGCCATGTGTTATAGTGAGCATAAAATGACATCTTTTTGCCTCCTAAAGCTCATGAAACTAGAGTTTCTCCACAAAAAAAAGGTGGATACATTGCAAAGATTCATGGTTTCTAGTTTCAACATGGCGGCGCCACAAAGAAAAATCCCTAACTCACAAATGAAATCAATGAAAAAATGCATTGTGTTTTACTCACATTTGAAATCCACTGTCAGACAGAGTAAATGCAATTGTAGTTCCCATTGCATTGACATTACCTCCATATTGCCATGATGGTACCTTTAGTGCCACGAAGTCTCAAAACTATCTCTTCAAACTAAGATGGTCAACTCGACTACAAACAATTTTGACCAAACAAACTGCAGCTACATCAACTACAGTGGTGTGGTGTCACCAGAGTTGGGATTAATTATGATGCCGAGTTGAAAAGAGTTTAGATCCCCTTTGGAGTTAGGTTTTCGGTTTTTCAAATAAGGTGATAATGCATTTAGGGTTGCAATGTCATGTATTCGAATAGGTAAAAGTTGATAAAGTATGTAATAAGATATATTCTTATATATCAACTTAGGGGTGCAAAGCTTAGGGTTTGGATTTAGGGTGCTAATTTGGCCCTATAGTTTGGGAGATCTATCATGAAGGGTTTTGGGGGGAATTAGTTTTTGAAATAAGCCACGTTGGCTATTTAGTGGTGGATTTACTTCATGTTTAAGGGGGTCAAATTGGTGGAGAGAGGAGCTTTAGTGAATTTTCTATTCCTATAGCTGTTTGTTCATGTTTTTGTATTCCATTGTATGTTCATGCTTGTAATTTCGATTTTGTGCAAGAGGATTCCACTATTCCTTGCCATTGTTCTGAAATTCATACATGTAACTTGTATATAGATTTTGAGAATAATATAGTTGCCCCAGTTTTTCCATACATCTTATTGTGATCATTTGTTTAAGTTCCTTTTCAATTTTCTGCATCCAAGAGTAATACATCTATAATATGGATTAGTGAATTGCATTAATTCCTATTTTATATTATAGAATTTAAGCCTTTTGCAGAATATGCATGTTGTTAATTGTAAGATTACTGCTTGTAGTTAAACCCTAGTTGTTGGCTTCCCATTAGCCTATGTATTGGATAATGAATGATAGTGCAGAGATCCCTAGGGAATGTTAAGTGAGTGTCAATTAGAAGCTTTTGAAAGATCTGAATCTTCTTGGTGTATCACCTTTTCTAGTTTTATTCATGCAAGTTCAATTTTAAATCTTTCTCCCTTTTCTCAATTCAATTTTCAATCAGGAGGTGATATTCCATACCAAATAGGAACCAGCCTAGAATTCAGAGACTCTTCCTCAGCCATAGTTCAACCACAGCTAGAGAAAGTTTCCATTGTCACATAGAATTGCCATGAAGCCTTAATGCCTGATTTAGGGTGACAAGTCTAAGCCTAGACAGTTTTTGGCATGCCCAGTGGGACTGCGAACTGCTTATCAGTTCTGATTTAAGTTCTGTGATTGATTTAAGCTCTCAGTGTGGATTTTAATGAGCACAACTCAAACAAGATCAAACAAGGAAGGATTTGTGTACCAAGAGTTACAGTCAAGTAGAAGGGAAGGAAGATCATCCAGAGGTGGAAGAGCATCACAAAATCCAAGAGGTGCTCTATTGAATTCAAATTTCTCTTCATTTGATAACCCCATTTTTGAAGATCAAGCTATAAATTTAGAGGAACTTGAGGTTATTATTGAAGAAATCAATCTTCCTGAGGAATTAAATGTCCCTACTCATTATGGATCAGAATTGCCAAGTGTTGAGAATTTGTTTATAGATAACTCTGTCTTTGGGCCTTCTACAAGTGTTACTACAGCGAATCCCTAGAATTTGAAGACTTACCAAAGGAAGGTAGCTCAACCTACCCAAGCTGCTGTTGTGACCTTTGTTTAGCAACAAGTACCACCAGCTGCAGGAATGGCAAGAAATCTGCCATTTGTCCCTTTTGATCAAGGTAGTCCTCTCCAGATTGCAAATCACAATAATATACCCTTGGCTACCTTGAAAGGTTTTCCATCATTCACCGGAGAAGGTCAAGTGACAGCAATTGAACACATCAGAGATATTGCATCTCTATGCAATGTCCACCATGTCACAGAAGAAGATGTGGCTATGAAGCTACTAGCTGCATCACTTAAAGGTAAAGCTCTTGACTGGTTCATAAATCTTCCAATAAATTCTATTGCTACATGGGATGTTTTTGGGGAAAGTCTTTCCAAGTTTTTTGAGGATAAATCTGACAATCTGTCTCTGGTTGAACAACTAACTACCATTAAAAGGGATCCATAGGAGGAACTAAGTGATTTTAATCTTAGGTTTTAGAAAACTTGGAATAGGATCCCTACCATGGTAAGACCCTCTGTTGAGTATGCATTTTTGTACTTTCTTAAAAGCTTGAATAGTGATATTTTAGTAATGATCCAGCCAATGGGAGGGAATTCTTTACCTCAAGCTTTTGAGATTGCAATAAGGGTAGAAAATAGTCTCATTCAGGCAGGAAAGATAGCTCCTAGGCCACCCATGCCTTATTTTCCTAACATCCAATCCAATATGCCACTAGTTGTCCAACCTCTAGCCCCATTTCCATCTTACAAAAGTGAGGAAACTATGCCTATTGTCCCTCCTAGTGAATTGCAAAGCATAAAAAATAGTCAACAAAAAATTGAGAGCTTACTGCAGACCTTTGGGAATGAACTAGTTAACCTAAAAAGACAGCAAAGTCATCCACTAGCCCATACTCAAGGTCAATTTTCTGGTTCTTCATCTCAGTAGCCTAATCAGCCCAGTTATCAAAGCAGCAAGCAACAGTATCAGGGAAATAGTAATGCAAATAGGCAAAATTGGAATCAAAGGCCTTATAGGCCATACAATCCAGCACCTCTCAATGTTGTTAGGGATATTGTTCCTAGCAAAAATAATCTTGTTACAGATTATGAATGGTGTTATCCCTATAATGAACAACATAATCAATCTAAGTGTACTAATGGAGTGCTCAATCAAGTCTTAATGGTTCAAAGTATCATAGATTCACAACCTATTGTATCCACTGAAGAGGCTCAGCCACACTGTGATACAACTTCTCCTGACACTGCATTCCTCAATTGGCAAGATGAAGAGTTCTATGGAGTGAATGGTGATTCATCCATATCAGCAAATACCAGAGCCAAGAAGAGATCCCTAGAATCAGAGCAATCAACTGTTGGGATTGCTGCTACAAATCAATCATCATTCATTCCACCAGTTTCAATTCTAAAGGGAGCCTCTACTCATGCAAATAAAGAAGCACACTATCATAAACAACCAAATCAGAGTATTAGTAAGTCTCCTCAGAAGGTACAATTTTTTTTTCCTTATAACATTGTTGATAATATGAAAAAGATGAGTGTTTCAATTTCCATGTGGGATTCATTAGCTATTCCAGGGAAAATTGAATTAATAAAAAAGGAGCTGTCAAAAGGGACAACAATGCCACATCAAGCTGTAAATCAACCTTCAAAAGTAGTCATGGCCAATTCAGAGCCTTCTAAAGTATGTGATCAAGCAATTAAAGAAGAAAACAAGATTGGTAAGATGCAACAGTCAGAAGTACAAGTAAGTAAAAAGGCTTCAGATTTAAATCAAATGGAAATACCAATTGAAAGAAAGCCAGCAAATATGTAGAAGGTGATAGAAAAGGAAGGTAAGAAATCTACAAATATTAAGCCTCCCCCCTTCTATTTTTCTTTGATTATTGGGAATAAATTGGTGCATAATTGCATGGTAGACAGTGGTGCAACCAACACTGTCATGCCAAAGAGCATAGCTGATGTGCTGGATTTAAAATATGAGCCTCTTGAGAAAGGAGTTGTCCAACTTGATGGTTCTTTAGTTAAAACAATAGGAGTTGTTAAAAATGCAAGTTTAACTTTGCACTCATGTCCAAACTTCTCCATTTGTCAAGATATTTTTGTCATAGATCTACCACCTTACTTCACTTTGTGTTTATCAAGAGACTTCACAGTTAAAATAGATGGACATTTCTCATCAGATTGGTCTCACCTATATTTTAGAACTAGATATGGTGCTAAGGTGACCATAAAATTAGAATTATGGGCCAAAGACCAGATAGAGCCTTATAATCCTAGCCCCATCAATGCAAGTTGTGTGATCATGGATCCGAATGAAATCAATGAGACTTCATCTCACAACACACAAACTGAAGGATATCCTGATTTTGTCCTAGATGAATGGGCAACTAGAAGTGATCAAGATATTGATGTGTTTGATGCTGGTTTTGCTAATTGTGTAATGTTAGAATCTGATTCAATTGTTCCTAATCTGGTTAAAGATCAATGTCCTGAATCTGAATTATCTAATCAGTTATGGGATCTATATTTTGATGGATCAAAGAATAAAGATGGTATTGGTGCAGGAGCTATGTTGGTATCACCTCATGGTGATAAATTTTATGTTGCTTACAAGTTATCTTTTCCATGTTCTAATAATATAGCAGAATATGAGAGCTTGATCCAGGGCTTGGAGTGGGCTAGGAAAAGGGGAATCAAATGTTTAAAGGTATTACGAGACAGTGAGATGATAGTAAGGCAGGTGAGAGGAATTAATACTATTAATAATGATGGGTAAAAGCATAATAATCTGTCACCCTTTTACAAAGGAAAAGGACGACAAAATCAAAGTTGTTCAGCTTCAATAGTATAAAAGTGACATTTATGTTTGGAATTTGAAGATGATGTAAACTAATACATTTTTTTAAAATGGATGAAGTTTATGATTAATATTTTTAATATTTTTTTTGAATAAGTTTTGATATTTTTTTTTAATTTTTAAAGATGATTTTTTAGTTGTAGAAACATGCTGAAAATTAGGGGTCTAGTTCCCGCCAAAACATTATATTGAAATAAACATTTTTTCCCCTAATTTCAAAATATGTTATAGATGACATATATAGCTAGTGCATGAAGAAATAAAAATTGGTTTGTGACCTATATTTTCTCTTTTATAACAATTCAAATTCCAACTCAC
>MU227210.1:1815689-1831024 GCA_018584345.1 Thuja plicata
ATCATGACCATGCCTTTGCCAGCTGCAACTGAGAGCAATAACTTCTGAATGGATTCTGCATCTTTTTCCATGCCTCTGAATCTTTCTTTCTTCACCGACATTGAAACAAATCTAATTCTGGGATCAATAGACTCTCTGTGCACGACCTTCTACAATTGAAACTTCTCTGATTAATCCTGGAACACAAGCACAGAGAAATCATGGCGGACGAACGCCCCTGTGCCAAATCTGCCACCAAAATTTCAAATTCGAAGTCCTGCGACCTCGCAACCAACCGTTAGTCTCTTTGTCGCGAGCGTTTTCTCTTAACCATGGTTGACTCTTCAGACTTGGCAACAATGTAATTCCTTTACCTCGGCTAACCCAAGTCTTTCCAGCGATCAGGCGACCATAGTGGAAATCTAAGTCGCGGGGAGTTAACCTTAACTCAGCTTTGTTCATCAGACTACGCGACAAGCCGTTGTTCTTATTTTCATGATCTCTTTGGTCGCTTAGTCAGGAGATCCTGTGTCTTTACCTTTAACTTGAAGCACGTGCCTTTTTCTGTTTACAGCGACCTCGCGACATACCCTAATCGCCTAGTCAGAAGCACTTTTTACCTAGGGCACTTTTATTACGAGACTTAGCGACCACCGTCAGATCCTTTAACTCCTTCATCGCATGGCTGTCTTTTAATCACTTTACATTTCCTTATGCCCTTAAATTATCAGGAGACTTCGCGACTAAGGGCAAACATACCTTAGTCTCCTTATCGCTTGATCCCTATTCTTCTTCTGGCGACCCAGCGACAACCACTAGCTCTGTGACAGATGTCATCTTTTCTTTCGTCCTCTTTATGCACACTGGAAATCTGAGTAACCGCCCTGATCTGGCAACATCCCGACTGAACAAAATCACTTAACATGAAACCGTTAGTCGCATGGTCGGGAATGTTATGTCTTAACCGCCAATTAATCACGAGACCACGCGACTGAAGCAAAGCTTTAACTGTTTGAATGTCCTGATCCAGCTATCATGCGACCTGACTTAAGGCACATGTCTTTAGTGACTAAAAAAGGTAATGAAGAAATATAAGACATGGCAAAGGGTTTTAAACATGCATCGTTTAATACTTGGTTGCTAGGGTTTTTTCAAGGTTTTGACAATTTTGGCAAAGGAATAAGCATGAAAACCTGAAAAATTGCAGAGTTGAAGCCAGACTGAACAAGAAGGGACTGAAATGGATAAGCCAGAACCAGAAAAAGGACAAGGAACTGGGAGAACCACCAAATAAGAAATATCACCAACACACTACATTCATTTTTAGAAGTTATTATCTATACTCTAAGAGTTGATCACACTCAAGAATTTCTAAATTATAATTGATCAATTACATTGTGCATTCAAACTGAATGTATGGTATAAGTGTTGTTTCATATTTCTTTTCATATCAATAGTAGTACATTGCATAATAGAATGCATAATTGAAAGTATGGAGTAAGGGTCCCATGCATTGCCTTGTGGTTAGTTAAGCATCTGCATTTAGGTCTCCATGGTTCCTGGTTAGTTTCTGCATCTGCATTTAGGTCCCTTAGGGTTTACCTGCATCAGGAAAATAAAGTGGGGTGTTAGATCCAGCTGGATCTAAGCAATACATGCAACACAAACATCATACAATCATTTTTTCTAAAAACTACATATCAAACTGATGAAAACAATGTAATGAGAAAACATTCATTCACAGTATCTGAAAAATAGTATTAAAGGGACTTGTTCCAAACATGAAACCTTTTACTATTTATGATCACTTTGATATATATTATTCTTTTCTATCAAATCAGATATCTGAGCAAACTTAGCATATCATCCGAGAAACTGGTTTTCAGAATTTTGTTAACCTACTAGTTCAACAAATGATACAAACCAACCAACACTCATGAGTGAGTGTCATCTTGCCATACATTCACTCACAAATGTTAATTGATGCATATGATTTGATGACCTAATAAATTAAATGGTGTTTTGTGTGCAAGTGGGCAAATATGTATCACTGAATGCAGTAAGCAGGGGAGAATAATGCAGTGGATGTCATGAGCCCGTGCTCGAACTTCACATAAGCCATTACATGTAGAAGGGGATTGTTTACATATTAGAAGATTACTGCTCACATGCATAAGAAGGATAAGATGCAGACACATGAAGGAATTCAAAATATGCTACAGGAGGCACATGAACAAAGAAATGTGGAGAAATGCAGAATTGAGAATCTAAAGTCCACTGCGTTCATGAAAAGAAGAGAGTTTGAGAAATGTTGTTACAATAAGTACATCTTTATGCTTTCAGACAACAGTTAAAGGTTCACTTTTTGAATATCAAGATAAAAAAAACATAGGCATGATGTTCAAGCATATTTTCTATGACATAATGATGTTGTTATGTTCATGTTTAAGAGCTGAATTTTCAAAAGAATATGCATAACAAAGAAATATGGAAGCTGCAAATAAGGACAAAAATTAACAATCTCAGAATCTGCATAGGTTTAATTTCATGATGGTGGAACATGCACAGAAGACAGACATCAAGAATGGAATGTCAGTGATTATCTATTAACCGTATGGATGTTGATTTCAAAGAGATACAATTCATGTCTTCATGTTAATTTTCAAGAGATATCTAAATGTAGAGTGTTTAAACGAATACATCTTATAATGTTGTACTAAAAGATAATATACATTCATGATGACAGTATAGGGTATGAAATGATGTTAAAACATATATGCCAATTAGGGTTTCTCATTTTGAGAATGACCCATGGGAGTCACGAGCCCATGCTCGAACCCCATGGGTAAAATCTTGTATGCATTTAAAAGAAATAGTGTGTTTTTACACTAACTGCATTTAACATTTTTGAAAATTTAAACATACTCAAGTTTCATATGTTTTGCTCATACTGTTATTAGTTAAACAAGAAATAGTTATGTTTTACAAGCATACTAAAGGAGAAATATCTCTTGTTTTTGCAGATAAAACAGAGCACAGCTGATACAAAAGAGTGTTCGGTCTGAACAGGGAAGCATGTTTTATGCTTATTAAAAGTTGTGATAGCAAGGAGAATGTTTTCTAAAACATTTAAACAGTACAAAAACCCGTGTTTTACTTCAAATTCAAACAAGCATCAAAACCGACAACTTCAAGTGCAAGTTCAAAAACCATGTGGGTATTTCAAAATATTGCGAATAATAGCATGTGGGTATGATAGTGAAGTTCAACATTAAGCAGTGCTGCAGTAATGGGCTCGATAGTAAATAAAGACTAGTTCAAAAGTTATATGAATGCTTAAGCTACAGTTGACATCAAGCAAAGTGTTCCAACATTTATCAAATACTAAGTAATGATTACATTGAGAGAGTCGACACAGCAAAAGAAACCTCATGGTTATCAAGCTTCACATGATCTCTATTCTACAACAAACAAAAGTAATAATGATCACTTATCTGTATGTGCAAAGTTTCTGGTGTATTCTCTTTATACTTTTAGTCATGGTTGTATCAACTCGCAGAAAAAATGTGAAGCTTATGACTGAAAGATGTCATAGAGTTTTAACCAAATACATCCACCGCACCTTTCATTCATAAGCTACATTTTTTATGCTGAAGAGAACCCACATGGTGGTTGAGACAAAACAGTCATAGCTTGGTCTGTTGCCCATGTGTCTGAGGGAGGAAGCTAAAAGACAACCCGTGACATTCAAAGGACAAAATAGTAGAGGCCGCGGTGTTTTTCCCCAGTTCCATGTCACACTACAGAATGGGGATGAGTCTCAAGCTATTGCTGAGATGACTAAGCAGTGAAGGCTGAAGTTCGTGGTAGCTAAGTGCCTGAACCACAGTTTGAGGTCACTCCCAGACTAGCAGTGGTGTTGCTCTATGTCACACTACGAACTGGGGATGAGTCTGAAGCTATGGCTGAGACATCTCCAGTTCAAAACCAAATTTTATGGGTTCGACATCTCAACCACAGCTTGAGACCATTCCAAGAATACAGTGGTAATACATTCCAAGTCTGCAGTTGTGGCCACAAACAATGAAATACTTCCAGAGTCTCCTTTATGCACTACAGTTCAAAACCCACGATAGTGGTAAAACATCAGCTCAAGAAACCCAAGTTACAAATAACTATGTGGCACCATTTGTATTGCCTTAAAGACACTATATCACCAAACGTCCCAACATTCAAGCAAATAAAAGATGACTTACAGTTGAAGCCCAAGTTCAAACAAAAAGAAGACCAAAAAGCCGTAGCCTTTGTTGAAGGAAAAAACAACAGAAAGATGTCATGTGTTACAGTGAGCATAAAATGACATCTTTTTCCCTCCTAAAGCTCATTAAACTAGAGTTTCTCCACAGAACAAAGGTGGATACATTGCAGAGATTCATGGTTTCCAGTTTCAACATGGCGGCACCACAAAGAAAAAACCCTCACTCACAAATGAAATCAATGAAAATGCATTGTGCTTTACTCACATTTGAAATCCAGTGTCAGATGGAGTAAATGCAGTTGTAGTTCCCATTGCATTGACATTACCTCCATATTGCCACGATGGTACCTTTAGTGCCACAAAGTCTCAAAAATGTCTCTTCAAACTAAGATGGTCAAGTTGACTACAAACCATGGTGACCAAACAAACTACAGTTGCATCAACTTCAGTGGTGTGGTGTTGGTAGAGTTGGGATTAATTATGATGCCCAGTTGATAAGCGTTTAGATCCCCTTTGGAGTTAGGTTTTTGGGTTTTCAAATAAGGTGGTAATGCATTTAGGTTTTCAATGTCATGTATTCAAATAGGTAAAAGTTGATAAAGTATGTAATAAGATAAATTCTTATCTATCAACTTAGGGGTGCAAAGCTTAGGGTTTGGATTTAGGGTGCTAATTTGGCCCTATAGTTTGGGAGATCTATCATGAAGGGTTTTGGGGGGAAATAGTTTTTGAAATAAGCCATGTTGGCTATTTAGTAGTGGATTTACTTCATGTTTAAGGGGGTCAAATTGGTGGAGAGAGGAGCTTTAGTGAATTTTCTATTCCTATAGCTGTTTGTTCATGTTTTTGTATTCCAATCTAAGTTCATGCTTGTAATTTCAATTTTGTGCAAGAGGATTCCACTATTCCTTGCCATTGTTCTGAAATTCATACATGTAACTTGTATACAAATTTTGAGAAGAATATAGGTGCCCCACTTTTTCCATACATCTTATTGTGATCATTTGTTCAAGTTCCTTTTCAATTTTCTGCATCCAAGAGTAATACACCTGTAATATGGATTAGTGAATTGGATTAATTCCTATTTTATTTTGCAGAATTTAAGCCTTTTGCAGAATATGCATGTTCTTAATGGTAAGATTACTGCTTGTGGTTAAACCCTAGTTGTGGCCTTCCCATTAGCCTATGTATTGGACAATGAATGATAGTGCAGAGATCCCTAGGGAATGTTAAGTGAGTGTCAGTTAGAAGCTTTTGAAAGATCTGAATCTTCTTGGTGTATCGCCTTTTCTAGTTTTATTCATGCAAGTTAAATTTTAAATTTTTCTCCCTTTTCCCAATTCAATTTTCAATCAGGAGGTGATATTCCATACCAAATAGGAACCGGCCTAGAATCCAGAGACTCTTCCTCATCCATAGTTCACCCACAACTAGAGGAAGTTTCCATTGTCAGATAGAATTGCCATGAAGCCTTAATGCCTTATTTAGGGTGACAATTCTAAGCCTGAACAATAATCAGTAGCCGTAAGGATGAACTTGTGTCTATTTGAAGAGTTGGGATATATTTGTCCAACCAAGTCAAAGGCCCATTGCTAAAATGGCCAGTGTGTTATGAAAGGTATAAGTTCTCTGGCAGGAGCATGGATGAGATTTCCATGTGTCTGGCATTTAAGACATGCTTTTGAAAACTGAATAGCATCTCTCTCCAAGGTAGGCCAATAATAGCCTACATTGAGAAGTTTCTTTGCTAATGAAAAGTAATTCGAGTGTGGTCCACATACACCTTCGTGGACTTTTTTTAATGCTAGATCTGACTCTTCTAGTTCTAAACACCGAAGAAGTGTACCGTCAAGACAGCGTCGATATAGGTTGTTTGTTACGAGGACGTAACGCGATGCTGTCCTAATCAGGGATCTTTTCTCATTTCTGGATAGATTATTAGGGATAGTTTGGTCGAAAAGGTAAGCAATGATATTTGCATACTGAGATTGGTATGGGGTATTCAAAGCACATATTACCTGGTCTTCCAGAGTATTAAAGGCAGGATAGGATAGTTCTTCCACCAAGAAGTCATAGAAGAACTGATGTTCTGCCAGTTGTAACATGGATGCTAAGGTAGCCATAGCATCTGCAGCTTTGTTCTCTGACCTTGGTATCTGCTGGAAGGTGACAAAGACAAAGTATTTCTTCAAGTCATCAACTAGTTGCTTGTAGGGAATCAACTTCTCATCTTTCATTTGATACTCTCCATTGACCTGATTGATAATTAGTTGGGAGTCACCATACATGTGTAACTCTACAATTTTCCACTCAATAGCTAGCTTAAGGCCATTTATCAATGCTTCATATTATGAAATATTGTTGGTGCATGGAAACATCAATTTGTAAGATTTGGGAATCTTGTAACCTTGAGGAGTTATGAATAGGACCCCTGCTCCAGATCCTTGTTGAGTGAAAGAACCATCAAAGTACATATTCCATGGATATTCAGTGAGATGCATGATTGTTTCATTAGGGAATTCAATGAGTAAAGGTTCATCATCATGGAGTGGTGAATCAGCCAATTGATCTATAAGGACCTATCCTTTGATAGCTCTCCGTTCTACATATTCAATGTCAAACTCACTTAGAATCATGACCCATTTTGCCAAATGTCCTGATAATGTTGTTATGTTCAAGAGGTACTTTAAAGGATCAATCTTAGCAATGAGCTTCACTATATAAGAGAGCATATAGTGCCTTAATTTTTTTGATGTGAAGACGACTGCTAAGCATGCTTTTCAATAATGCTATAATTGAGCTCATAAGCAACCAATGTTCTACTAATGTAGTAGATAGCTCTTTCTTTTTTGGTTTCATCCTCTTGTGCCAGTAATACCCCTAGGGATGTAGCTATAGCTAAAATGTATAGGAGCAGGGGCTTTCCATGAATAGGCACCATAAGAATAGGAGGAGTACCTAGGTATCCCTTCAATTCTCTAAAGTTTGCTTCACAGTGTTCATCCCATTTGAAGGTAACCCCTTTATGTAGTAACTTAGTAAAGGGTTGGGCCCTATCTGCAAGTTGGGACATGAATATCCTGATGGACTAAACTCTTCCTTGTAGCATCCTCATTTGACTGATGTTACATGGAGGAGCCATCTCTAGTATAGATTTAAATTTAGCAGTGTCTACCTCAATTCCTTTCGCTGAAACAATGAACCCTAGGAGCTTCTCTGATTGGACCCCAAAGGCACATTTCTTTGGGTTGAGCCTGAGCTGAAACTGCTACATTTGACCTAATTTTTTTCTTAGGTCAGCAATGTGAGTACCTCTTTCTTTGGATTTAGCCAATGTGTAATCCACATAGTCCTCCATGTTCTTGTGCATTATGTCATGGAATATTCTTGTCATGGCTCTTTGATATGTTGCACCGACATTCTTTAACCTGAAAGGCATGACATTCCAGCAAAAGGTGCCCCATGCACATGTAAATGTTGTTTTCTCTTGATCCTCAGGGGCAATCTTGATTTGATTATAGCCCGAGAATCCATCCATTAAAGAATACATCTGGTAGCCTGCTGTGAGGTCTACGATCATGTCAATGTTAGGTAGAGGAAAGTCATCCTTCGAACATGCTTTGTTCAGGTCTCTGAAGTCCGTATAGATCCTGATAGATTTATCCATTTTAGATACAAGGACTACATTGGAAATCCATCCTGCATATGCAATGACTTGTATAAATCTTTCTTGCAACAAATTTTTCCATCTCTGCTTTTACCAATAATGCAACATGAGGATGCATGTTTCTAAGTTTTTTCTTTACAGGCTTGATCCCAAGAGCTATAGATAAGTGGTGCATGATTAGATTAGGATCTAGCCCTAGCATATACATATAAGACCATGCAAATTTAATCTTCTTCTCCTTCAAGAACTCTGTGAATTGTGTCTTCTCCTCTTCTGATAAAGATTGTGCAAGGTGGACTATTTGAGGATTTTCAACAGTGCCCAAATTTACTGGTTTCATTGGTTCAATTAGTACTAAAGATCTTTCTGGAAAGTGTTTGGGGAGGATATCAAGAGTCTCATCTTTTGGCCCCTTAGAGAGGTTTTCACCATTGGATACGTCTTTTTTGTTTAATAATTTGGGATCTGATACTGCCACATAGTGGTTTTCACCATCAGTCCGCGTTTTCTTTTTATTTCTCAATTTTTGACTAAGAAACCTGATATCCTCCTGTGACATGCTCTCACTCCTTACATTGGTGGAAGAAGGGTAAGGTTCACAAGCATTGAGATAACAAGATAGGGTGTGGCCATTAGAAAAGTTGAGGATAGGAGTAGGATCTATTTCAATCCAATTAATTAGGTCAAGAAGTACCAATGTTAGAGAGTCAGTCTCTGGGAAGGACAACATCATGTTAGCATCAAGAACATTAACCGACATGAAATGATCTGCTAAGTTAATTTCTTCAATATTTAGATCAATAAGAGTGAGATCATCATTAAAAGGGTCATTGTTAGTCATATGCAAACCAAACTCTAGTGACGCGTCAGTAGAAATCTCATCATCATCTCTCTGTAAAGGAAGGCTTCTTGCTTGTAGTCTATGAAATTCTTCTAGACTTATGTATTCACCAGTGTCTCCATCAATGATCGGGGGAAGGAACTCTTCTTCTACTTTAGGAGGATTAGTATCATTGGGAGGAGTGTCAGATGTTTTACTAGGAGCTGAGGGAGCTGCAAACACGTGGATTGTATCTATTCCAATATCTTGAGTGGCGACAAATAGCTCTTCCCATTCATAGTCATGAGAGTCTGTTACATCATCATCAGTTCTGTTTAAGTATTCAACAATGGTTATCTGATGTACCCAGCTAGCCATCTATAGATCAAAGTGTGGTAGATCTAGGAAATGTGAAATTGTGACCAATTGCCCCCAGTTAGGATGTAAATCCTATTGTCGAGGTGGCTCGTGAGTAATTGTTGCTATGGTGTCTCCTACCTCTTGAATGGGAGGTTGTGCTAGCAAAGGGGTGTGAAGATCTTGTGGTACCTCAAAGATAGGTACATAGCATTCTCCTTGGTAGTTGGGGTCCTGTGTGCCAATATGTAAAAACCTCCCATAGGACCACTACTCTAGTTCATCTGTTTCATCACCCCCTTTATCTAAGTGTGGACTCTCTTTTGAAGCAGGTTTATCAGTTTTAGTATTAAAACCCAGTCCTATTTTATCTCTGGTATTTCAAAACTCCATGGGTATAGGTTCAATAAGCCCTCTTCCTATGTCATTTAGAGGTCCCTTTCCTTTGTAACCCATTTGTGTGAGGAAATCATATCCGTTTCTATACTGTTCAGGGGATATTTTCACATGTTTGACCTCAGATTCCACCGGTTCTCCTTTTTAAAGCCAATCTAAGATTGCCTATTCTTCTGTGTTATCTGAAGAAGATGTGGATGCCTTTACCATGCCAATTGCTTTGTGTACTTCTGCCTCCTTGGATGTTATAGGTGTGAATGTCGATGAAGGTTTTTTGTAGGATCTTGGTGACACTAGAAGTTCTATCAGTGAGGGAGTTAGGTCCAACTTGTACTCTCCCATACCTATTTCTTCAAGTTTCAGGAGCCACGACATCCATAGCATCTTTGTTGTGCGGGATCATGCTACCTTCTTTGATATTGTTGCAAGTGTAGTTAACATCTGTAGGAATCGTCACTTCCACCCCATTATGTGGGAATTTTATGCATTGGTGGTAAGTGGATAGTACAACTTGCATCTCATGAATCCATGGTCTCCCCAGCAGGATATTGTAGGCCAATGGTAGATCCAGAACTTGACATATGACGTTCCTCTCAATCGGTCCAACTCTAATAGGTAGAACAATAAGACCTCTGGAGGATCTTTCTTCCTCAGCATAAGCTTTGATGGTTATCTTTCTTCTAGATTCAATTGTTTGTTCTGAGAGACCTAGTCTCTTGATTAGATCCAGTGTACAGATATTCAATCCTGCACCTCCATCTATCAACATGCATCTAACATGAGATTTATGAATAAGGACTTCAATATGGAGGGGTTGATTATGTGGATGTGTCAATGATTTGTCATCCTCTTCAAAAAAGGAGAGGTAGTGTGGCGCTGAGATGTGATTGACCATTGCTTGGAATTTGTCTATATCAATATCCTTTGGAACATTAGCAGCGTGTAGAGCTTGTTCTAGGATTTCTCTATGTACTGTGGATATTTTGAGCAACTCAAAAATGGAAATTTTGGCAGAGGTTCGTTACAACTAGTCTACCAAGTCATATTTTTCTCCAAGAATAGTAACCACGTGTTTTGATGTTGATTTAGGAATAGTTACAATAGGAACCTTGGATGTTGATGTTAGTTTTGGAGGTCCTTTGATTGTAACCTGTGCTTGGCTCCGTGTTACAGCATTCGAGTGGAATGAGACAACTTTTATTGTGACTACATTGATGGATTCGGTTTTAATGTCAAGCATATTGATCACATTGTCATTTTTGGAATAGGTGTAGTTTACCTCATTACTCTTCCCTTTAGATGTTTCTCATTGATCGTAATTAGGAAAGGGTTTGTTGAATGTTGTATGATCCTCATTAGTAGTGTGTCCGTTTACTTTGATCTTACCTCCTTTGATGATGTCTTGGATGGCATGTTTAAGATTGAGGCAATTATTAGTCTTGTGTCCCTTGTTTTTGTCAAAGACACAGTAAGAGTTATCATCCCACCACTTGGGTTTGACCATTGGTTCCCACGGTTTGGAATCTGGGATAGTTAGAATTTTTTTATCCAATAGTGTTTTTAGAATAGTCTCAAGAGGCTCCCCCAAAGGAGTGAAAGTTCTTTGGGGTTTCGATGTCCATGTCCGACCCTTGCTATTATCATTGTTTGCTTTGGGTATGGGAGTTGTTACCTTAGCATCCTTGCTTGCTTGCATGCCATTAGTTAGATTGAATAGCTTAGGTTTAGGATTAATGTTAGAGGTGTCAACCACTCCATCATTAACAACATTTTTGTTTTGTTTCCACCATTTAGGCTTGGAGTTGGAGTTGTTGGTCTTGTTTTTGTTTTGAAGGGTGATCTCTCCCCTTTTGACCATGACTTTCTCAATACGGAGGGCATTTTTAATCATTCTGTCGAAGCTTGGAGAGTCTTGCATTTGCAATGCATAGTTCAATTCAGGTATTAGATTATTAACAAATATCTCCATCTTCTCTGTTTCGGGAATGGCACTTGAATATCGTGCAAAAATCTTCCTCCATCTTTGTAGGAAGTGTGTAAATGATTCTCCAGTTCTTTGTTTGGTATTACATAGGTCCATCATAGTTACATCATGTTGGATGTTGTAGGAGTAATTTTGGATGAATCATTGGATCAACTCCTTGAATGTCTTGACCTTAGGGTTTAGTTTTGAGAACCACTCCATGGTATTACCTCATAGACTTCCTGGAAATAGTTGCATGAGGTATGTAGGTTCATGCATGTATTCTATGCTAAGAGAATAGAATTCCCTCACATGGTCGTGTGGGTCAGTTTCTCCCTTGTACTTGTCATACTTTGGCCTTGCCACGTTGGGGGGAAACAAGACCATAGTGATACTCTTGTCAAAAGGAAATGGACAAATGGCATCCAAAGAGTATTTTGTTTTGGGTTTCTCCTTCTCCTGTTTGAGGTTTGTGAGCTCTGTTTGCATTAAATTGAGTTTCTTCGTGAGAATGGATATAGGATTTGGTACCTCCTTTTCTTTGAGTTTTTCTACATCATAATCCTTGGGTAACTTAACACCTGTGGATGCTAGATGGAGGAAGTACTTTTCTTTATCGTCATCAATTATCCATTCCAATATCTTGTGGAATCGTTTACTCTGTTTGAGCTTTTCGTACTCATCTTTAGGGATCTCCCCTTCACTATCTGATCCAAACGGTCCATTTTCAAATTTGGGTCCTTCCTCCTGATCTGTATCTTTGGGTTTTTGGTGTTTTCCATTGTTATACTCCTCAAAATCCTCACTCCATCTGCGAGTGTTGCTATCCATTTGAGGGGAATCTAGATTAAGAAGGGAACTATTAGAAGTTTCTCCTTGAAAGTGTGGTGTTTTAGGAGGCACTTTCGATCCTTTAGACGTGTACTTATTGCGTCTTGTGTTAACCATGAATTTGTTTCTCAACTTTGTCAACATTTCCCGATAGTGTAAGTGAGAGTTTCAGACCGTTCAAGTGGGAATGTCTAGGTAAAAGTAACTGTTTGTTATTGGTGGATGTAAATGATTCCAGCGTCAGAGGGTTAGAATTCCCTGATAGTGAGCTAGGAACCAAGTTGTTAATAGAAAGCGGGTAGACCACATTTATTGAACTGATCGTGAAAGACTGACTAAGCATGCAAGGTAGGCGTTTCGAAAGAGTTTTGAAACTAAAATAGGGAGACCAGAAGAGACAATAGGAACCAGTTAAAGAGCCAAAAGGGTATCCTAATCAGCCAAAACTTTCTAAGAAAAATGTCTACAAGTACCCTCTATCCTGAATGCGAGCCCCCAGATGTGAGCCTCTGATGACACCAAATGCGAGCCTCGAATCTGGATGCGACTATGTGCTGACCAAATGTGAGCCAGTATACCAAATGTGATCCTAAATACTACATGCGATTTGGGAAATCTGGGATGCGATCTTATGATGTCTTTTGTCAGTTTTAATCTATTCTGGAAAGTTTATTTTAGAAATGCATGAAGTTATTTGCTTCCAGATTGCATTAAGAGGTGTCGTAATGCGTGAAAAACACTTGTACTCTAGGTTTTGAAATTTGTTGATTGTTTTGAGGAGCTTATCTTCTTAATGGTCTTTTGAACACATCAAACACCATTGCATTATTAGGGAGGTGAAACAGACACACATCTTGTTCCTATTCTCTAGGTGGAGGATGAAAATCTTTACTCATTGACTCAGGTACACACTCAAATGCTAATCAGAATATAGCCATCACCAAGCACGCAATGGCTCTAGTCATGATGTTGTATTAGCTGACTCCAAACGCAAGTGAGGGCACAATATGATGAGTGTCTTGGGGCAATTACTTTTTGCCTTGCACAAAGATTATCACCCTTTCGGAGATGAATCCGGAATTCTTTCAGTTGAAGTTGTACTTGTAGATTATTGGGAAATCCATTCGAAACCATCCCCCATAGAATTGCACAAGGAAAAATTCAGGCGTATAGCCCTATGAGTACCTGAATATATGTAGTCTCACAAGAAATATTCAAGCGGCTCCACTCTACATATACCCAGATGTGTTCAAGGAATGATGTCGAAATTCCATGAACAAAATTGGCTCCATCTTCCGGGCTTTAGCCTATAAGGAAGCAACTATTTATAGTGAGTTGGAAGGGTTGGCGTAAAACCTGTCCTCACTTGGGTCGTTCCTGAGAGATTTTTTCCTCAACCGGCAGGCCCTCTACTATTTAAATATATGTACCAAATATTGGCGAGCTTTAGATGTCTAGATTTCTAATTCTTCCGAAGAAGAAGAGAATACACTTGTAATCTAAACCGTTTTCTCCCAAAACACGTAAAGCAATGTTCATTCCTTCAAGCTATGTTGAGCTTTGATTTAATTTGTTCCTATTTAAGAAAAACAAGATTGCTTGAAAAAGAAATTTTGCCTTGTTCAATTAGCCACAAGATTTAGTGAGTTGCTTGTCCAATTACTGATCCAAATTGATTTAAACGATTGAAATTGTTTTTTGATCCCATAGATTTAGTGCTTTGATTATCCAATTTCTGATTCCAAAAGAAATTATACGATTTAGTTGTTCTTTGAACCACAAGATTTTAGTGATTTGTGTTGTTCATTTACTGATCCCAAATGAAATTAAACTGTGAGATTGCTTGTTCATTTACCTCCAAATTCTGTTCAACCCATAAATTGATGTATGAGTTTCTAATTTTCCTTAAAAGGAAAAGAGCATAATCCCCTAGTAAGTTTAGTGATAGATTGGAATATGTATCTTAGTTTTAAAGCAACTAAATAGAGGTCAAGATGGGGATTGGGCAACCTGAAAAACCAAGTTAGTATATGTTTATTTCAACTCCTATGAAAACCTTCAAGAATAACCTGCAAACCCTTGTTAGACTACAAGATACCAAAAACACAACTTGTCAAAATGTTAGAGTTAGGAAAATGAAGTGTGCAAACTTTATAACCAGATGTGAGCCTAAAAAATCACTGAATGCGATATAGTATACTGTATGCGAGCTTTCTTACCAAATGTGATAGTATGCTCCCCAGATGCGAGCCTAAACTGAAAATGATCTGGGAAATCTTGGATGTGAGCCTCGTTTACTGCGGTGTGATGGCGTATCCCAGATGCGATCCAAAATAGTAAAAAATGAGCCTGTAACAGAATTTTGAGCATACAAATTAGTGAAAAATTGATTAAAAATGAGGCCAAGTTGGAAATCGAGCCCCACGGTGGGCGCCAAAAATGTGTGTGTATATTTGTGCACCTGTTATCTATAACACAACACTTCAATAAGTCATTTTATTAGTGAAAAACAAGGGTTAATGAGCATATAAACCATAACTTTGACTTATTGCTTTCTAACTAGGATGAGTGTAGCAAATGACATAAACTAGGATGAGTGTAGAAAATGACATAAAAGCCCTCAGATTTATGCTAAATATAGTGACATAAACAACCTAGCATGAAATATTTGATTTAAAACAAGATATTATTCAATGAGCAATGCATATTAGTCTAAAAAATGGACATTATAACAATGCATGGTAATGGAACTATGAGATGAAAATGAAGCTATCTAAATCTTAGCAGCATAAAAATGTATTTTCTAATATGAGATGAAGGCTCTTTTGTGCTCCAAAATGCATACTATTTATAGAAGAATATGAGAGAGAGAGGGGAGACAAAGTTCATTAATGAGTTGAGGGACTCATTAATGGTGGTGTAAGAGCCATTAATGCTTTGAGCATTAATGAGGCATGGAGGAGACATGGGCTTAAGGCATCTTCATTAATGAGGCATTAATGAAAGCCTTAAAGAAGCATGGGAAGGGTGTAAGAGGGTGGCTTGAGAAGGTGGACTTGAGGAA
>MU227210.1:1831074-1841146 GCA_018584345.1 Thuja plicata
GTTGTTAATCATTCCTTAATGGAATGTGACAACATTAGGAGGTGGGTTAGGATTAGAATTAGAATTAGGATTAGATTAGCAAGGGTGAATGGGTTGAGAAGGGTTAGAACCCAGGGTAGAAGTGGTTTGAGATAGGTTAGGTTGGGGTTTAAGGGAATATTAATTAAATGAATTAAACTTATTTAATTTATTTAAAATATAGGAATTAATTATTTAAGCATTTTATTTATTTTTAATAATTAAGGGGACTATAGCCATTTTAATTAAATTAAATAGGCTAGGGGAATGGTTTAATTGCAAGTGGGTAATTGATTTAGGGATTTATTTAATTCCTAGCAAATTAATCATTTTTAGCCATGTATTTGATTGATTTTGATTTTGGCTAAAAGTAAATAATTTAGTGATTTGATCACTTTAGGAGATTTAAATTGATTTCAAAAGAATTATGTCAAGCAGTAAGAGTGTTGTTTGGACATAATTGGGGGTATGAATCACACTTAGGGCAAATAGGGTCCATAGTTGGAACAAACCAAATTCATGTGGTTACATTTACATGAGTTGACAATTTACCTGGTTGCACTATATCAAAAAAATGGTCAAAGTCAATGGATGATTCCATTTGTGTCAGTTGAAATGTTGCTGGGGGACGATAGGAGTCAAGTGGGCTCAAAATTTGTGTAGACCATTTGTTGACCCATTCCTTTGACTCACACCCATCCCAATCTTCATATGCGCATGATGAACAAAATCATGCCATATGTCATGTGTGGATGATACATGAACTTGCATTAGAGCTTCTAAAAGAGTGTAGCACACTTGATCCTGTTAATGTATAACAATCCTCATATGGTGCAATTTTAGTTTCATCCATCAACCAAAAAAATCTATGAACCGTAGACTCACCTTCATTACCTGGACCCATTGTAGCATTACACCACTGGATGATACATCTCACATTTGACAATGTTGCTTGTTCTTTGTACTTTAATTCTTCGCGTGCTAAGGCCCTTTTTATACATGCACCTACACCATCATTCTCTCCCTTTCCATGACTGGCCTCTGTAAAATTCCACATATATTGAATACCAATGTTCGTATGCATCCTGCTCAACCAATAAAACATCCAAGAATTCTTGAATTATGATGCATAATTGTCTAACCATATGATGATGATATGATATGCTCCTATTACTCAAATCATCATAAAATAGATGAAAGCAACCGTGTACAAACTCTGTGGAATGTGAACGATCATCATTGATGTAAAAATGATACTCCCTCAATATCTTCCTATTCTCCTCTGTACTTTCAGGTGAATGCATAAATGCTATATGAACAAATATAGCAACTTGTTGAGAGCTATAATACTTTGCTTGCACCTCATTCTGTGGTTGTAGAGTGTAGTTCTCTGCAAAGTCGACAACTGAAACAATGGTATCAAATGGGAATGTGTCCTTACACAACTTCAATTGCATATCCAACCATCGAGCTCTATGTGTATTCCTTGCATACTCATACACAATCTTGTCATGAAAAAAAATAATGAACTGATACATTGAAATCTTTTCAATTACTAAATCACATCTTTTAGCCTCCTTTCCATCTTTTAGAGCATATGCAACTATCTTATATTTTCCAAAATCCACTTTTTCATTCCCAATTGCATGTGTACTCTCCATATGTTGACAAATTGGCAAATGTTGCAAACCACCACAATCTATGCATGTATCATTCAAGCATGCGAGCTTGTAAAATTGTTGACCATCCGCTCTTTGACATTAAATTGTAGCAATTAACTCCCTTGAAGATGTAGGTGGGTCCTTCATGTTACAATCCTGCAAAACATTGTTAGAATGCAAATCTACTCATAAATGCTTATAAACATCAAAATGGTTAGAAAATTCAATATGTACCCTAGAAAAAAAATTTGTGCGTGTGTGATTTATCTTCACATAAAAAGGTTTAGCCATTTCAAATATCTTTGAGTAATTTTCAATTGAGGATACATATGTATAAATTTTGCAAAGAATTCTGTCTGAGTTGAATCCAAAAAATGTTTCGGATGTGGAATGCGGATTTGACTTCCAATCCTCCTTCTTACAACATCTCATTGATTCAGAGATACTCGTGTGTTATTCTTCCAAAAGTTTTCAATGAAGGATTTTAAAGCTTCAACAATTGATTTATCCTTCCACAGTAGTTTACCTGAAAATGCCCATAACTCATTGTTATTTGGATCTTCCACTCTTTGACGCCTTCCCACAACTCTCATCAGAGGCTTTCTACTTATTTTCAATGCTTTGCTTGTCTTTCTAATGAGTCAAGATTTCTTCATTTGAGTGCTTACTATTGTTGATGTAAGTATACGTCGTGTGACATTACTATCTTTTGTGCGTGATGTAGAACCCACACTCTCATATGCAGTCATTAGATTCTTTACAATAGATTTTTCACTCGACTTATCCATCGTTCTTAGCCGAAGAATCTTCATGATGGGCCTAAATTTTAGGTTTCTCATCATTTGAACAAATAATTGACATCTTCCTGTCATATTTAAATTCTCAAAAAATAATCTCCAAATACGGTTAGCATTTATTTGACAAGTACACTTGGGAATCTTGTCAGGCATTTGTTGAAAAATGTTAGTATCAATATTAATCAAATATTTTGGCTTTCTGTAAATTATTATAGGAGGTGTTTTCAACTTTTGAGTGGCATCAACATTACAAACATCAACAACATTATGTATCAATTGTGTACCTTCAACCAAATTTGACGTGCCTTCAAATTGAGATGTGAAACATGAATCCTCACCAACTTGAGATGTTAATGGCGTGCCTTCAACATGAAATGATGTTGCGCCTACACCTTCAGATATAGATAATGGTGTTCCTTCAACATGACATGATGTCGTGCCTACACCTTCGGATGTAGATAATGGTGTGCCTTGAACATGATACAATGGTGTGCCTTCAAGATGATACAAGGGTGTGTCTCCAACATTGGATGGTAGTGTCTCTTCAACTTGGGAACTCATAGATGATGTTCCCACATCTTCATAATTCAATTGTGTTGTTGCACGCAAGTTTTTCATCTATTGCCTTTTTATTTCCAATTCCAATTCTCTCTTACTTTTTATTGATGTTTCATGTTCCTCATCCAAAGACGAATCTTCTTCTATGGTATGCAATTTTTTGTGTTCACGAAGTTGTCTCATTCTTTTCGTTTTCTTCTCTTTGTCTCTTTCATGTTCTTCTGGTGTTAGAGTCTTTGCTCATTTCCTTGGCATGATGATGATTTCTACATATGAATTTATTACAATTTTGAAATTATTGTATTAATCTATTACAAGAAGTAAAACTTTATACTATCAATCTAAATTATATTAACTCAAAACATAATAGAAAAAGACTCTTGATTCACAATTGACATGTATAAAAGACTCTTTATCCATATCATAGAAATGCATGTACAAATAGACTCTTTATTCACAATTCACATGTAAAAATAAAAAAACTTACCTCAATGGATCACTTTTGGTGAAGATTGATTGACTTTCGTTCTTCGAGGTTGACTTCTGAACAAAAATATGTTGCAAATTGATAGAATATACTTCTTTGTGATTTTCAACACCATGAAAAGTTAATATTTGTTGAGCAGACTATAAAAAATAGACAACAATAGTAAAAAGTGGGCCTCTTTCATGAGTTTCTTAACTTTATTACCATTTTTTGTGTTCTTACAGAGGGCGCACGTCCTATAGGGAATACACCCTATGTTAGACACAATAAGAGAGAGAGAGAGAGAGAGAGAGAGAAAGAGGTGGGTCTTATGACATGTTACGACCCATTAGGAAGCCTAAGAGTGCATCTTAGGGGTTGTAAGGTGTCTTAAGGGGTCTTAAGACCCATTAATGGTTCCTACATACCCTTATGACACCTTAAGACCCATTAATAAGACTAAGAGTACATCTTAGGGGTCCTAAGTTGTCTTAAGGGGTCTTAGGACCTATTAATGGGTTATGCGACCCCTTATGACATTTTACAACTCATTATGAAGCCTAAGAGCACATCTTAGGGGTCATAAGGTGTCTTAAGGGGTCCTAAGACCCATTAATGGTTCCTACAACCCCTTATGACACCTTAAGACCCATTAAGAAGCCTAAGAGTACATCTTAGGGGTCCTAAGGTGTCTTAGGGGGTCTTAGGACCTATTAATGGGTTCTACGACCCCTTATGACATGTTATGACCCATTATGAAGCCTGAGAGAACATCTTAGGGGTCGTAAGGTGTCTTAAGGGATCCTAAGACCTATTAATGGTTCCTACAACCCCTTGTGACACCTTAAGACCCATTAGGAAGCCTAAGAGTACATCTTAGGGGTCCTAAGGTGTCTTAAGGGGTCTTAGGACCTATTAATGGGTTCTACGACCCCTTATGACATGTTACAACCCATTATGAAGCCTAAGAGAACATCTAAAGGGTTGTAAGGTGTCTTAAGGGGTCGTAAGACCCATTAATGGTTCCTACAACCCCTTATGACACCTTAAGACCCATTACTAAGCCTAAGAGTACATCTTAGGGGTCCTAAGGTGTAAGGGGTCTTAGGACCTACTAATGGGTCCTACGACCCCTTATGACATGTTACGACCCACTATGAAGCCTAAGAGCATATCTTAGGGGTCGTAAGGTGTCTTAAGGGGTCCTAAGACCATTAATGGTTCCTACAACCCCTTATGACCCCTTACAAAACCTTAGGAATCCTAAGAGTACATATTAAGGTTTGTAAGGTATCTTAAGGGGTCGTAGGACCCATTAATAAGTCCTACAACTCCTTATGACACTTTATGACCCATTAGGAAACCTAAGAGTAGATATTAGGGGTCGTAAGGTGGGGTAGGGCAAGGGAAAGAAAGAGAGAGTAAGAGAGTGAGAAGAATAGGAGGAGAGAGGAAGAGAATATGAGAGAGAATGAGAGAGATTAGATGGTGTGTGTGTGTGTGTGTGTGTGTGTGAGAGAGAGAGAGAGAGAGATTTGATTAGTCATGCTAACTAATGTTTCCTTTTGCAACAAGGTCTAGTGATGAGATTTGCACATGTGACATCCATCGGATTAATATATAATGTCAAACACTAGAGGTGAAACAAGTATTCAAAGATTGTTATAGATAATGCCAAATACTAGAAGTGAAAAAATATAATGTCAAATACTAGAAGGGAAACAAGTATTCTCTCTCTCTCTCTCTCTCTCTCTAAGAATTCTTCAAATAGTCTTCCCGAATTCCTTGGTTTTTTTCCATTGTTTGCCACGACTTCATGTTGCAATCCTGCTTAGCTCTCAAGCTCCGAGTTAGAGAAACTAAAAAGAGAAAATTGGACAAACATATCATGACACCCAGAGTATTAAGAAAGGTCACTTCATAGAAAATCTACATGTAATAATCATATCATGCATACCAAAAATATTGTGTCAAGTTAGGCTCGAATGCATTGTACACCCCTTACATAATTTAGAATCCTTGGGAATTCATAGAAAATAGAAGATTTATTTCCATCCAGTCCATGCCTAGTGCATCTATTACTTCTTGACATATTATTATAGGGGCTTCCACCTATTATGAGATCAAAACCTCCAATTTAGTTAATCATTTCATCAAGTCTTTCTACTGTTAGATCCTTCACATCCCCCACCTCAATTAGTTTACCCTTTTGATATGATTTTTCCCACCAGCTTCTAAGAATAAGACTATTTTGTTTGTAAATTTATGTAGATACAACATAATTGAGTAGAATACCCAAACGATGCAAAGCAACTTCTACACCCCCAATTCTAGATAACAAAGAAAGGACATTTATCCCCTTTGGATAAATAGGCTTCCAAAAAGAAAGGTGGTATCTTATCATTTCTACCTGGAAAGCATTGCCAAGGGATCATATACACTCTATCCTAGAAGAATAGATACGTGTGTGCCAAAGGTAAAATCTGACAATACTTTTGATATTCAAGAAATGCCTCTTAAATTGTCATTGGTGGCAAAGGTAAAATCTGAAAATGATTATCAATAGGAAGGTTATGCACGTAGCCATGTTTTCTACTAGAAACTAAAAAGTACTTAAAATCCACAAATTCTGGTTCAATATTATGGAAATATCGGGATGTTTTTGCCCATATGTACCCCTGATTGTATTAAACACATTTTCAAAATAAAAATAGGGGGGTCCTTGCACAAACGTTTTAAGCTTCAGTCGTCAATCAATGGGGTGACTGGGAACTCCAAATCCAACCAATCCTTTAACATGGCGTGGTAAACAAAAAATTATATCATCTTCTATAGACAAACCTTTCAAATACATACTTCCTTCCAAGTTTATCTTCTGAAATGGTTTCTTGTGATGGGTTTCATTGTGATTGTTTAGTCTTTCATTCAATCCCTGCAAAAGGAAACCTTGGTTAGTATCTCTCTCTCTCTCTCTCTCTCTCTCTCTCTCTCTCTCTCTCTATCTATCTATCTCCTTTTGTGATTTTGTGTCTAATATAGGGCGTACGCCCTATAGTGTGTATGCCATATGTATGAGTTAATTTTGGCCTTCTTAATCAATCACACACTTCAACATAGTCCTTCTTCACCAGGTACAGACAAAACTGAATATGAGATTATTCATCTTATCTGCCTTCGTGATTCGACCTGTTGCCTTCTATCTAGATGGGGTTTTTGAAATTGCTCTCAGGACAAGAGTCTCACAACCATGGACAAATCTAAGAACGAAAGATTTATCATGATAAGTGCAATGCAATGCAAGATTATACTAAGAAATGAAATATGAGAGCTCATCTAAACATGAATGCTAAATGTCATTAATCTAGAAATTGAAAGCTATCTTATTTGCAAAATGAAATTAATCTATATGATATTAAGAAAATGAGACAACAATCCATTATTCTAACAATGCAATTTTGAGTAAAGTTTTCAGGGGTTTTGAATGAAGAAAGAGAGTCCTTTTATAGACTCTGAGAGGATCAGAATAGAAACTTTCTTTTTTTGAAATAAAACAACTAGAAAAGCCAGTTAAAAACAGAAAGCTTTATTGAAAAGAATTCAATAAATTGTTTTCTTCCTGTTTTAATTGTTTTCTTTATTTGATTTAATATTGTTTTATTTGAATTTAATTGTTTTATTTCTCTTTAAAAGCACAATTAATTCAAGTTTCCATTTCTGAATAGAAGAAAGATTTTTGAGAGAATATCCAATTAATTAAATAAATATGACCTCACAATTACTTTTTCTCAATTATCTGAATATTAAATTCAATTATTGAAAATGAGGATATTTATTTAATAATTAAATATTATTTAATTCCTTTTCATGTGTCTCAGCTAAAGAGGGTGAATTTAATTTAATTAAAGTGCTAGGACTTTATTAATTAAATTAATTCGATCATAAGGTTTGTTTAGCCAATAGGTATTTAGGAATTAAATATGATGTATGATTAATACAGATTTAGGATTTTCTGTATTTGACACTCAGGTCGAGTAGAGTCAGCGAAAACTCAGAATTGCCTAGTACAATAGGACTTTGATGATTTAGAAGAATGACAAATGCAACAAAATTGGTTAGGGTTGCAAGATGCCAATTTTGGGGTGTTACACCATATAGGGCGTACGCCCTATAATGCGTATGTCTATGCCCTATAGTAAGTATAGGGTGTACGCCCTATAGGGCACACACCCTTTTAATGACATTGATATTTACCAAGCCTAAGGATTGGATTTGCCTTGGAGTTCCAACCCAAAGGCCTGGAGGATTCAAGAAGGCCTGAGACATGTTTTCCAGCAAACATAGAAAAAATTAACATTTTTTCTTGTGTGCTCTCCATCAGGTTTGCACGTGGTTCAATAAAAATAAAATCAGACGACATGATATTGTAGATCTCTCTAATAGCTATCTAACGATGTAATTTATTTTTAATTCTCATTATGCTCAGCTTTTCATTTTTAATTTATTTTCTAATTATATCTGATTTTTGTCAAAAACCAACGTGTATTCATTTGGGCTTAGATTTTGGCTCGTTCATTGAATTTTACAAAAAATACATTTTCAGAAACTAGACTCCATTCTACACACTTAAAAAAAAAAAAAGTTTTGATTTTCAATTAGTTTTCAATGATTTCTAGGGGAGCACACAAAAATTTCACTTTTTTAGGATGTGTCCACTTCAGAAAATGGCAAAAAATCACACTTTCATAAAAAAATTAGCAGAAAAATATGGGATAAACTAGGTGGTGTTACCTAATTTCTCACCAGAGCGATTAAATTTAAAAAAAAAAAAGTTAACATTTTAGGGGGAGCACACCAAACACTATGTTATGTTTTTTCACAAAAAGCAGGACCACTTTTTGTGCTCCCCCTTTTTGAGGGCCTTAATCTCCACCATTTCTAAAAAAAAATTAGTAGTTTAGAAACTAGATTCAGAGTAGAACAACTCTTATTTTTGTCACATTTTAAAATTTTGATTGTAACTATCCTCAATTTCTCGTTGAAGTTCAGAGTTTGATGATTTCAGAAAGAAAGTGGCATCTTATACCCCTTTTTGGTCCCCCATCTTTGTGCACTTACCCATTAGCTTGAGAGTAGAAATCTGGAGATGGAGATTTACAAATTGGGTAAAGTCGTTGAGAATCAAAAGATTGAAATTCAGCTAGCTTTACATCATCTTGAAACTGCAAGACAGGAACTAAAGAAGTCCTTGTAATCAAGGAAAGATTTGGCCAAACAAATGAATGATACTCATTATCAGGAAGAAGACACTGCAAATCTATTTCAGAATGGTACTCTACTAAGAGAGATGCAGCAGTTGCAGATCTATTGGAAAGGAACAATACATTGTGTGAAGAAGTCAGAAACCTGAAAAAGAGAACAAGAAATGCAAACAGTAAAACTATGTGAAGTAGTGGAACAAAAGAAGAAAGCTGAAGATGACAAAGCTATGGTTGAAGAAGACAAAAGAATGATGACCATCAAACTTGATGAAAGGACACATGAAGTACAAATGATGAAAAACAATCAGGTTGACATGGTGAATCAACTGCTACTTGTAAATCAGGAGATCAATAGGAAATACAAGGAAATTGTGAATCTGAGATATGAGAATAGTTAATTGAAAGATGAATTGAGATCTGAGAAAGAACTGAATGAAAGATTGAACAGACCCAATGAAGCTTTGACTCATTTTGAAAACTTGATGGAAGCATCAAGGAGATCTAAAGATTCTTCTAGATTAGGTCACATCGAACAATAGACATCTACTGAGAAAGGAGAATCATCTAAGATTGGTGAAAAGAGGAATGCAAAGTCAAAGAACAACAAGCATGTATGCCACCACTGTGGAAAATCAGGACACACAACAAACATCTACTGAAGCAAGAATGGTAAGTCCAATACTAAACCTAAGTTGAATGGTTATTTCTTTAACTATAAGAAGTTTGGACATCAAGCACATGAATTTTGGGCAAAGGAAAATAATACACCTCCCACACCTAGATTCAATGGGTATTGTTACAACTGTAAAAAATTTGGACATAGAGCACAAGATTGCAGATCTAATGCTAAACAACAATGGACATCAAAGACACAAGCAAAAGCACCAAGGAAGGGTAATAATTAAAATTGGGATTATAAAACATGGCATAGTTGTCATTACTATGGTGAGTATGGACATGTTCCAAAAAATTGCATAAAGACACATTTCAGAGGTAAATCTAAGATTTGGATGAATGGAAGCCTAGTTTGCTATAATTGTTTGAAAATTGGTCATACTAGGAAAGATTGCAAAACAAGGGTACATGCTCTCACTGTTGAGCAGATTAGAGCACAGATGAACCAAACATGGATAAGGAAAGAAGAACCATGTAGCAGTGAAGCTACTGAAGCCGAGGTCACCCAATCCAATCACTAGTACAAAAACAACAATATATGACCAAATAAACTACCAAAAATTATAGATAAATGACCAAATTTGGTCACGTGACCACTGGTAGTTTATTGCCGGTCATTTATCTCGTGACCAAATTTAT
>MU227211.1:48589-72837 GCA_018584345.1 Thuja plicata
TTTCTTTCAATTAAATAAATTAGAAGAATTTTATTTAATTAAATGGGAGGAATTGAATTTAATTAAATAAGAGAAATTTAATTAAAAGGGAGATTAAATCTTTTAATTAAATAAGAGGAATTTAATTGAATTAAAAGAGATTAAATCTTTTAATTAGATAAAAATGATCAAACCTTAGGAAATATTGAAATAATTGAATAATTGAATTAATTACAATTTGATCAAGGAAATTGATTTGAATTGAAAATGTTCCAAAGCATTGATTTAGAAATTTGATAAAATGATAAAATAATAAATGGGGCCCAAAGTCTAGGCGACCATTTTAGGGTGCATACAGTACATATCTGCACTGAACACCAGATTCGTTGTATTTCTGATGGATAGGGAAATTCAAGGAGTATATTATAAAAAGGAGAAAGGATATAACTTTGGCATGATCAATGTTTACTTTGGCATTGTTGTCAAAGGGAGAGAATATCAAGATGGGAGAGAATATCCTGAGAATATCCAATGGGAGAGATCACATATGATATATCCATCATGACTTAAGATGACTTGAGAGAGATGTAACTTTTAAGGGAGAGAATATCAAAAGGGAGGAAAGTATCATGAGGGAAAGATGACTTAAGGGAGAGAATAGAATCAAAATGTTGTCAAAGGAAAAAGAGATGATCAAGGAGAGGAATAGTCAAAGGGAGAGACAACATCAAAGACAAAATCAGAAGCTTCTACATCTATCCAATGAAGGGATTGAAGATTGAAGAAGCACTCTGCAAGAAACAAATCCAAGCTATATGATCTTACCGAGAGCTAGACATTTGTATTGGTTATAGAACAATGAAATTGGTAGATCGATGAACTACAACTGATATATTTCATATTTTATTAGTAATAATATATTATGATAATGTAGTGTGTTGCCATCAATGCCAAAGGGAGAGAATGATGAACTATAAATGATTGAATGTTTGAAGATATTAAGTTGATGATCACCAAGCTACAAAAAGTTAATGCAAGACATTAAATTAGTTAATGTATTGTATTGTCATTGATGTCAACTTGATATAATATGATTGGTTATATACATAGTATTAAAGACTTCAGAGAACCAGAAAGATAAAGGTTATGCTTTCAGTAATGCATAAAATTTTAGTATGCACTTTGTGACAACAAACACCGATAGTCAGTACACTCTGATGGATAGAGAAACCCAAGAGAAAAGTCACGGTGATACTTGAGAAAGCATTACTGATGAGAAAAACTTCACAGTGCTACCCAACAGACAGACAACCCTGACAAATAGAAAACCCCGACAGACAAACAACCCTGACAGAGATGCCCGAGGAGAACTGAAGTGTTGACTGAAGCTAACAAAGAGTTAAAACAATGAAAATAACTAAAGTTTAGAAATGAAAAAAGACTTAGCTGGAAAGAAATAAAGAAGGATTTAACTAGTTTTTATTATTATTTTCATTGACAAGTTAAAGCCAGAGATAAGTGAGAGCTTTAAATCTATTTTATTCCAGTTGTCTAAAATAAATCTATGGGATAAAACTGAAGTAAAGCTTTAAAGAAATAAATGATAGAATTATGGATCACACCAAGAACAAGAAAGTAAAGGACTGAGAAATGATGAAATAATGTCTATAAAGAGAGAATATAATTCATTGTGAATTAGGGGTGAATAGAGAAGAGGATGTTGGAGAGATACTAGTGAAGAACAACTTCACATAGTCCTAATCAATCAAGCTAAAGAATAGAGATAATTATGTGGACACTGAGAAATAGAGAAGCAAAGAATCACCAAGCATAAATAAGTGGAGAAAAGGTATTGAAAAGATACATTGATCATAAAGGTATTATGAGCTTACAATAGATCTAAAAATATATAAAGTATAGTTGTATATGTGAATAGATTATTTACTGTTTCAATTAAACCATTGGATTATAAATTCTCTTAACTGAGTAGGACTTAACAATCCTTTATATATTGAGATACATCCTAATGAGTATCAAAAGGTTTGGTCATGAAGATAGCATAGAGATGTCAGATATCAAGTGACAAACTACACTTGGTTTGGTCATAAAGATAGCATAGAGATGCCAGATATCAAGTGAAAAACTATTCTATTTAAATCCTCTAACAAGGTCACACCTAACAGTGTGTTTGTAACCTTTAACAGGGTTGGCTCTTCATTGAGATCACTTCTAAAGAGTGAAAATTTTTGGTTACCGGCCCTAAGTGGGTTTCCCTTAACAGAGTTTCCACATTAAAAATCCATGTATCAATGTTTTTATGAGTCATTACTTTAGTGTTTTACATTACACATAGCTAATCTAGATTGATCGGTATATACTAAGTAATTTACTGTATTTTGGTAAATGAAAGACTTCTAATCGGTGTAAAGGAAGAAAAATTATTTATATGTTTGATTAGGGGTGTTGTATTTCCTTAACCTTTACATTTAATTTGTTTTTTGATTAAGCATATAGGGGAAGGAAGATAAGATGTCCCTCTTTTATCCTCAAATGCACAAATGAAATTTCCAAATTGATTAACCCTAAAGTAGGATCAATGCACAAATGAATCAACAATTCATAAATGAGAGTAAGGAAGAAGATCTTAAATTTTGTTTTATTATTAAGGAGATATGATATATTGCAATAATTGAAAAAGAATGAGAATATAAGAATGAGAATAAGTACCAACCTTAAAGAATTTCAGATCAAAGAATGCTATTTTTTGAGGTTTGTACTCTGTTTCTAGAAAATCTGAAGTATGATATGAATCGGAACATAGAGACGAACAAAACCCAGAAATATTTTTCCGATCCGACACCGTCTTAAGAAAAAGGTTGACCTTGACCCACTAATCTCACCCCTAACCCAATAATCTTGACCCTGACCTGCACAGGTCTGAAAGAAAATCTGTTCACGGATCCCGATTGTTCGCTAGAAAGGGTATCTAGATCTAAGTTCAAATCCATAGTCCCGTACCTGTACCTACAAGAAAAAGAGATTTGTTCATTGGCTGGGAGGGGTTTGCCTTAGTCAAACCCCAATTTAGGAATTAACCTTGAATTCAATAAAGTATAGAATGATAGCAACTAGTAGAATTGAATCTAATAATGAAGCTATGATATTCAATAGATATGTAATTGTAATTCTAATGTAGACAAATATGTAAATATGAAAGCATGGAATTTAGAAACCATAAACCTCCATAATTGTATGTTTGGAATCCACCTTGAAGAGATGATGAAAGAGTCTTGAGGATGCACAAAGGATCTTGAAGGAAGATCACACCATCATGATGGCTAGATCTAGGGCTTGAATGATAAATCTTGCATGTTTGAACCTAATCCCTTCAAAGGCTTGAAAGCTTGAATCCTTGATCTTCAATGGAGAATTTGAATGCTTGAGAAGAAAACTTGAACACCTTGAAATCTTGAGAATATGTAGAATAATGGATGCTTGAACCTTTATCTTCTTGACAAAATCTTGATTAGAGCTTTTTCACACTTAGAAGACTTCTTCTTGCTCAATATCGCTTAGAGAAAATAAGAGGAGAAAACTTCCATTTATATGAAACTAGGGCACAATCTTCTAAGGAGGCTGACATAGGAGAATTAAATTCCAATTAGACCCATGCCTCTATAAGAGGAGATATATTAAATATAATTTAGGATTTTCCGCTTCGAAACCCAAAATAGCCGACCCGGAAGTGGAAAAAAATGAATTTTTGATGACCTTTGGAAGTCGACAAGCTTCCAGATTTGGAAGGGGACCCAGGTCAAGGTTGAGGTAGACCCTAACCTAGGTCAAGGTTGAGTTCAACCTTGACCGAGGGGGTTATAACCCCTAGAAAGAGTGCCAGGTGGGATAGAAGGTGCCCGGAGAGGCCCAATCATGGTCCTAAACAGACACAGAAGCAGGAGATGATGCATAAATGAGGGGATATTATGATGGTGGTAAAAAATATACCCTAAGGACGGCTAAACATTCTTATCATGGAAGTGCTTCTATTTTAAGATGATACAATCCATAAAGATAAAGAATAAGGTTTAACAGTGAACTCTGAGTAGTAGTTATTTGTTAAGATTATTTCAAGGCATTCATCTTGTAGGACTAAAGATAACTAGAGGCTTATATTGTGGTACTAATTTTTTGGGTTAATTTATTAGAATATTTTTTAGGTCATTGATTCATCCCCCCCCCTTCTCATTTATTATAATAAGGTTACCCCTTAGTTATATAGACAATATGAGTACAAAGGAGTGAATGATACAATGACAAGTGTTGTCTCATTACATGATAATCAAGAGACAACTTATCACCTATCTAAGGTGGAATCACATGTCCACTAGAGGTGGATCACTCTCTAATGTGTAATAAAGAATGTGCAACATGTACAACAAAGGTGGAGAATGATAAAGTGATAAATTCACTAAAGGTGGTGTCAACACAATAAATGGAATGTGATAGCATGATAACACCACCTAAAGTGGAAATATTCCTAAAATCTTCTATGTGGCCCCTAATTAAGCTTAAGTAAAGTTTAAATAGTACCTAGGTGTAAAATAATCGAGGTTAAATACTTAATTACACCAACACCCTCCCCCCCTTAAGTGCAACTTAGAGAGAATGTACAAAAGATAACAATGTAAGATGGGTCCTAGATATTAGGCCATGTTAAGTACCCATGTACAATTCAAATGTAATCTCTCGCAAGAGGAAAAGGGGAGAAAACCACTTGGGAAAAACCTCCCCCCAAAACAGAGATGAAAACACAAAATGATCTCAATGTGAAGAATAAAACCTCATACGAGGAAAAATTTCCCCCATAAGAGAGAAGAGAAAATAACATGAAACCCCCCCCCCCCCCCCCAATGTCAAATCTTCTACAAAGATGATCCAAGATGAAAATCAATACTCCTCCATAGGAAAAAAAAATAGAGCCAGTGTTGCATCAAGAATGTCAAAGTGTGACAAAACTAGGTCTTGATGTTAATGAATAACATAGATGAATCACCCACTAAAATATGACGAAGATCAAGAATGGAAACACCTGCTTGAGAATCAACTAAATACTCACATATCATAGATTGGTACATTCTAAATCTTGACCAGAGTCATGCACCAAGTCTCACAAGATACTTCCTAATCTATTGAGCACATGAGGATTACATCAAATATATCATCAATGAAAAAGAACAAATAAATATTGGCACTTTATATTAGTGTGTGTACAACATAGCTCATGCAAGAGAATAAAACATGACATGAAAAAGCTGCACAGATGGATATTGATAGTGATGCCACCAAAATATGTGTTGTGAATGATCACGAATGATGCCCTCCAATTGGACTGATGTGCCAAGAAAATATAGAGGACAATTTCCCCCTGGTTTCCAATTGGAGGATGGATCACTGCAACACGTATTAGGTGGAAAAAAAATTGCTCCCAATTTGCATATTTATTTGAAGAAATTTGTTTTTTTTAATTATTTAAAAGTTTTTCAAAAATATTTTATTACTAAAAATATTGTTAAAGAATAAAGAATTTTTTTAGATCACTATTGCAAAAGACCAAACTAAGTTATATGCATTACATTGCAAAAATAAGTCAAATTTTGAAAGTACAGTTTCTGATCATCGTCACTATGAACTAATAACACCACTATAAAAGACAAAAAAATCATGCACTTTCAAAAAAATTGTACCTTAAAAGGAGTCCATATGAACCCGAACGAGGCCTTGGAAGTTTCAAAAAAAGGATTATCCAATTTTTTAATAAATTCAGGCACTACAATTAGAAACCACCTACACCAATGCTTAGAGCGCAAAATTCTACCCCAAATTAATTATAAAAAAAAAACTTGAAAAATGGAGTATAAATGACTGATATATTGCTATTTGAAAATTGTCGTCATAATTATGATGCATGGATTGTCACTGCACCTCCAAACTTAAAATGGCTATAGATTTGGCCTATGATGTTATCTTTGGATGAAACAAAAGTTCATCTTGTATTTTTTGGACCTCCTCAATGTTCTGACAACCTTTGATATGCATTAGTAAGCTCCAATTTTCCCTACAACAGAAAGCCATAAAGAGGACCCCCCTAAAATCCACCAAAATATGTACTCAAATCTATTAAAACCAATTTCACTCTATGGGCTCAGATACCATATAAGAATTGGCTATGGAGATAGCCACCCAAGATCTAGAGGCAATGAAAAGCACAAAAACAAGAGATAATGAATATGATAAGAATAAATTGTCTTCCTATCAAGAATGTAAGACAATAACTGGATCAACTTGATTGACTCAATTGGAATCAAGTTGAATTAGATTAAAATGGATGAATTTTACATAGGAAACCCCTTGGTTATATAGCCAATGTGAGTATAAATGAGTAAATGAGACAATGACAAGTGTTGTTGTCTCATTACCTGATAATCAAGAGAAAACTTATCACCCATCTAAGGTGGAATCACATGTCCACCAAAGGTGGATCACCCTCCAATATTTAATAAAGTATGTGCAACATGTGCAATAAAGGTGGAGAGTGATAATGTGATAAGTGCACTAAAGGTGGAGTCAACACATAAAGTGGAATGTGATAACATGTTAACACCACCTAATGTGAAAATGCACCTAAAGATCCTATGTGGTCCCTAAGTTAGCTTAAGTAAAGTGTAATTAGTACCTAGGTGTGGAATAAACAAGGTAAAATACTTAATTTTACCAACATATAGAAATATAATAAAAGGTATTAAATAACATATGTTGGAAGTCTAGTATGGGAAACAGTATACTGAGAGGGGGGTGAATTAGGACCTATAAAACTTGTATACTTCTTAAGCAAACTGATTCAACATGTAAATGTAAATAATAACTGTAATGTTGTAATAGATCTAACATGTAATCACATCCATAATGAACACATAACACAAAGATTTGGTAACCAGAAACCCTTGAAAGGTAAAACTGGGTGGGGATGACACCCACAAATCTTCACTACTACAGTAACAAAGTGTGCCTATTAGGGCTACAAAGTTTGATCACTTCTAATGATCTACCTTGTGAGGGGTCTACCCTGTTAAGAGCTTACATAATTATATAATCTACCTTGATTAAAGGATTTAAAATTAAAACTAATTAAGCACTTTATTAAGATATTTAAAAAGTCTTGTTTGGACCACTCTATTAAGAGATTTACCCTGATTCACTTAGTAGAATGTATCAGTGCCTGATCCTTCAGTCTGTACTTCAAATTTTGATAATGGATCTCCTCTTTCCAACTCTTAACTTATATCACAATATGATATATCTCTTTTCTATCCTTCACTACTCTGCTCGGTCACTATGCTTGGTTTATGCTTCTGATATGCAAAACTCTGATTCACATGCATACACACCTGATCTCTGCTCTTTAAATCTACATCACACACATGCATAGATTTAGGGTTTTGAATAATTTCATATATAGAGAACTGATGAAGCATCCAAATCAAGATCAATGATCTAGATTCATCACTTTTTCTACTTAATCAACCCTAATTTTAATTGGTTGCATTGCTCGCATAGGGATTAATGCTCTCAAAAATAATGTGTAATTAATGCATTAAATATATTCAACAATATTTAAAAGACACATAGAAGTTGGAAAAAATGGTTTACATAGGTGTTTGTTTCATTCCAAACACACATTAAAAAACTGACTCACTCGGCATATATAAACTCTGATGCTCGGTCAAAACTGTCACTCAACACTGGCTATCTATGCAACTCGACAATCATTCTACTTGGAAGCTACTGAGTACTTGGAGACCACTGACTTGCTTGACAGTAACTACTACTCAGTCAATACATAATAGTTACACAAGTCATTTACATTTCTCAGCCTTAGTGGGATGGCTTGGTCGTAGTGATGACCAACCAGCCTGCCTTGATTATGACTAAGTGTGTGACACTAATAGACAACAAAACTTGGATATCAACAATCTCCCCCTTTTACATTAGTGGAAAAAATGCTTTTTCATGACTCTTCAGTCCCTTAAAAAAATAGTACTCAAGTATATGAAAAACTAGTACTCCCCCTAAGATTATGACTTGGTCTTCATAAAGAATTCACTAAATATACATCATAATCTTATGTACATGTCTCCAAAAAATAACAAAATAGTATGTTGTACCTTTCTTCTCTCATCATTCATTTATTTCCCTTGTCTTCATATTTCCCCTTTATCTGCATCTAAGACATTTCCCCCTTGTTTACATCTTATTGCATTTCCCCCTTGTTTTTGTCACTCTTGTCTGTTGGGGTTGTAGGGGTCATACCATACTTGTCCAAAAATGGTTTTTGAATCTATAGGATCATTGCAAATTCATTATCCCAACTGGTTACAATAGAATCCAAAACATTTAACTTAATCTCTAGCTCGGCAGCTAGATCAATCAAACTCTCTGCAATATTTAGAGGTGGTTCTCTCTGTGCTTATTATTTTGCAGATGACAACTCTCTCTACATGACCTCCAAATGAAGTATCAACATAGTCTGAATAGAAATCAATTTAGCTCTTATTCTACAATCATTGGCCATGAGCTTAGCTAATCTCCCTTGGGCATGAGTCAACCTGGTAAAATGAATAGAGCTGGCATTTGTATCCATGCTATGTGAATGTCCTGTTGACTTCAAGTCAAATTGTAGCTTCTCAATAAGTTGTTGATTCTCCTTTGTAAATAATTCAACACCACATTCTTGTTTTTACAAAGAAAGAACATTTTCTACTTCTTCTAAGTTACTTACCAAATAGGAAAGTGCAACATGTTTTACACTAAGTTCTTTTGCAACTTTCTCAAGAACTTTGGCCTCAAAATTTCTCTCCGACCATTGCATGAGCTTCTCATTAGCATCAATATCATCATTGTTCACCTTTTAAACACTATGAACCAATTGACCTATAACTGGTGCTTTCTCATTTATATCCTAAACCTCAAATGTGTCAACAAATATACCCTTGATATCATGTAATACCTACTTCTGTTGATTTTCTCTTTTTATTTTATCTTGTTTTCTCTTCCTTTTTAGTAAACTCTAGAAAATTTACATTATCTCATAAGTTAAGTTATCAGTGTCCCATTTTGGAATCACTATAACTTCATCAAGTGTCACATCTGTGCTTAGAGACTTGTCCTTTTTCTTAAGTGACTTCTTCTTCTTCTTAGTCTCTGGTGTGTTGTTACTCAGTCTCTGCTCTACTTGCAATGTACTGGTGTCACCACTGATTGAAAATAACTCCTTCTGAGTGGAAATTACATGTTTTTCAGGTGTATCAACAATCTTAGTTTGTGTAAGTGGTAGCTTTATCAAAGCTTGAATTGCCTCTTGATCTATAGGTTCTTGTTTCTCCTTGGTCTCTATATGCTTATTCTCCTTTGTTTCTTCACTATGAAGTCCTGTGACATCTGTTGTAGACTTATCTTCTTGATCTTCTTTGCTCTTATCTTCTTCTTCATTAACTTCAAAGTTTTCCTTGGTAGAGGAATCTGGAATGTTGATTGTAGACTCACCCTGCTCCTCGGCATTCAAACCTTGTGTATACTCACCATTAATTGTGGTTGAGTCATCAATTACAAAATCCTATGTTTGTACATTCTCAACCTTCTCATTTATTTCATCCTCAATATTATCAGGCTCATCAATGTCTTCTTTGTTATCAAGCTCAACTTGTTCTGATGTGCCTTCATCTTTGTTTGCACTTTTATCAACTAAAAACCCAAAAATTGACTTCCATATTATTTGGCTCTGTTGTACAAATCCTTCAAAATCCTTCCTCAGTATTGAATAAACTCTCAATTTAGGAATGAATATATTCCTATGTTGCTCCATGAATTTTTTTCTATGTTTCTATGTCAATTCAGGCATTATTTGGGATAATTCCCCTTCTCTGATCTGCCTTTCAGTCTTAATGGAAAACTACCATCTCTCATCAATATTTTTGAAAAATTCCTCAGGGACTATATTCCCAATCTCTAAAGGTTTCATCTTGTATGATGCTAACATATCCATAATTTCCTCTTCTATCTTTTTCATGTCCTCGGTACTCAACTATTCAAACTTAATGAACTTGAATCTTGACAAACCTGTGGAATTCCTTATGTTATTGAAAATCTCATCAACATTTGTAGGATGTTTGTGTGTGGAAACTTTGAATTTGTTTATGTCTTATGTATCTTTCATCTCTTCATCTTCATCTTCATCATCTTTTCCTAATATATATTTCCTTCTCAGCTTCCTCTTAGGCTTGCTCAGCTTAGCTTCAGTTTGTACTTGTTTCCTTTTCCCTGATCTCTCCCCTTCATATTTCTTTACTGGAATTTTCTTTGGTACCTCGGCTGTTATTGCAATCCTTGATGCCCTAGTTCTCAATCTAGATGTGGTGGGAGGAGTAGGTTTCTTCTTTGAACTCCTCTTCATAGTTGACTTGGAAACCATCATTTTCTTACCATTCTTATCTACTTTCATATCTTCATCTTCACTCTCTTCTATATCACTAGATTGGTCCTCGCCTTGACCTTGTGTGATCTGTATTGGTGCATCTTCTTCTTCTTCTTGTTCGCCAAAAATCTTCTCAAGGTTTTTCACTATTTTCTTTCTTTTTCTCTCCATGGTTGCAGCCTTCAATCTCATGGTTATCTTTGATTTTTCTTCTTCATATTTCCCCAATACCTTAGCCTTTTTATCAACTTCCTCTACAAGTAATGATGTGATTGTTGATGATGTTTCATCTATATTCACTTCATAGGGTAATGGCCTCAACCATGCTACCCTTGGTACTACAGCTTGTACATTGGTATAATCAGTATCAACTAGAAAATAAATATAATCATAATGCTTCTCTACTAGTGAAACTAGGATTATGCTCCTTATTATCATCTTCTTTTTAAATTCAACAAAATAGTGTCTCATGATATTATCAAAATTCTCTCCTATCTTCTATATAAAATCATTAATTTTTTGTGTCATTGGTCGCTCCTGACTCCATATTACATCTCCTATAGTAGGGAAAGTATTTTGAACATAGAAAATATGCAAACTATTAGGGATCCAAACTTACACATAAAATTCTTTGCCTTCCTGATTGATCATAGGTTATCGGCAAGTTGAGTCATCTATAGCACGAAAAGATCATATGTATGATCTTTCTTGACTATCTTCCATGTCTAATCAATTGCAACGTAGGGAACACTATCCAATATGCTTGATTGATAAAACTTACGTGCAATCACTCTAACTAAAAAGTCAATTTTAGGATCTGTGATCGTTGAAATTGTCATGCCTCTCTTGTTCCACTCAGCTAAAGTGCTCTTCTCAATATCTTCCTCATTCTGACAATGCATTGTTCTTTTCCCTTGCACAATAGGGTAACCAATGACTCGGTGGATGATATCCTTGGTAATATTCACTAGTCCATTCTTCATCCACAAACTCATATCATGTATTCTTCTCAGAACTATCCCAATCCATTCAATTTTGAAGTTGCAAGGGAAATCTAGGGCATGGAATAACCCATTGTCATCAATGTGTTGATGCTCATCCTACAGTGCCCCATTCTTGCGTAACTTATTGTACACTTACCTCAACTCAAAATATCCAACTTTGTTGATCATACACATGCAGCATGCTCTCACATCATGGATCATTAGAAATTTTGGTGGGATCAATGACAGGGCTCCCGAAAGATCTCCCTTCACCGCAGTCTCAGGTAAAAATCAGAAATTGGGTGGTGCGCATGTGACACTCCTAACTAACTAAACATTCTTCATTTCCTTATCTTGTCTCTTCACTCCAACAGATGAACTGGCAACCATTTCTCAAATTAGGGTCCATAAAATGAATTCTGGGTAACTCGGCAACAACAAGTCTTTAACCTTTCACAATACCTGTCGATAATACATAGTGGAATCTTCACAAACTTCTCTCAAATCTCTCTTCAAATCACTCTTGACTCACTCTTCAAACTCTAATCACTTTGTAAAATTAAAATGAATGAAAAAATCCATTATATACCCTCAAATGGTTGAATTAGGTCTTTAATAAATGTTTTGTACAATGGTAGGTGTATAACGGTTGTCTCAGTCTTTGAATAAATAGCTCAGTTAACTCATTTCATCACTCAGTCAAAATAGTGGCTCGGTCACTACTGACACTTGGTCAATATATTAGCTCAGTCAATATGGGGTCTTGACACATACTAATACTGATGCTCAACACCAATTGTGCATATTAATTCTTTGCTTGGTTCTTGCCTTAGATCTGTCATAATGCATCTTAACTTATGTAGATATGGACTTTAATACATATTATGTTAGGAATAGGTTTAAAATATAGCATTAGAGAAAACAATTCCTTACATACCTTATTTTCTTAATTGGAAGTAGTGTGATCACTTGATCCATTGGATTGGGTGATCTCAACTTTACTAGGTCCACTACTGCTTGCTTCTTCTTTCTTTCTCCATGTCAGATTCATGTGATTCTTTATCTACTCAACATGAGGTGTCAGGGCTCTTTTCTTTCAGTCTCTCCTAGTATGACCTGCCTTGTGACAATTATAACAGACCAAACTTCCATTCATCCAACTCTTGGGTTTACCTCTAAAGTGTGTCATTATACAATTTTCTACAATATTCACCACAATAATGACAACTATGCCTTATATTATAATCCCAATTGAATGTGTTACCTTTCCTCAATGCATTTCCTTGTTTCTTGGATGTCCACTTAGATTTTGCATTGGATCTGCAATCTTCGGTTCTATGACCAAACTTATGACAATTATAACAATGTCCTTGAAATCTAGGTGAAGTAGGTGTATTTCTAGTCTTTGATCTGCGTTCATGTTCCTGATGTCCATGCTTCTTACAGTCAAAGAAATATCTATTGAATTTAGACTTAGGATTGGACTTTCCATTCTTGCTTTGGAAAATATTTTTTGTGTGACCTATTTTCCCATAATGATGACATGTAGGTTTTTTTGTTCTTCTGTTTTGTATTCCTCTATTCTCCACTCTTTGATGATTCTCCTTCTTCAGTGGATGATAGGTGCTCGATATGGCTAAGTACAGAGGTGTCATTGGTCCTTCTCGGTGATCTCATTAGTTCCTCAAATTATCTAAAGGATTCATTAGGTTTTTTAATCCTCTCAATGAGTTCTCTTCAGATCTCAACTCATTCTCTAGTTGATTGTTCTCTGATCTCAAATGTGTAATTTCAATTTCTTTTATGTTTACCTCTATATTTGCAAATAACAGTTGGTCGACCATGTCCATTTTATTTTTTGTGAGATTCTTCCCATCACTTTTCCTTTCATCAAGTCTAGTAGCCATTTGTCTCTTGTCTTTCTTCTGCCATTTTCTTGTCTTCCTCATCTTTCTTCTTCTGATCAATCATCTCACATAGTGTTATTGATTGAGTTTCATGTTCTATCTTTAGACTTTTGACTCGTTCTTTTAGGGTGTTGTTCTTCTCCAATAGATCTGCAAGTGATACATTAAATTCTTTGGAATCTCCATTATCAAATATACCTTCAGTGTCTTCTTCTTTATATGAAATTTCATTCAGCTGAGTTCCCAATTCTTTCCTAGCCTTTAAGGATTTCCTCAATTCTTCTCTTATTGTCTCAAGATGCTGCAGTGCCAGCTGGATATCAATTTATGATTCTCAATGACCTTTTCCAACTTACAAACCTCCATCTCTGACATCTCAACTCTCAAGTGGTTAGACTTCTTCTAAAAGAACAAAGCTCTAATACCAATTGTTGGAAGTATAATATGGGAAAGTAGTATACTGAGAGGGGGGGTGAATCAAGATCAATAAAACTTTTATACTTCTAAAAAAAATTGATTCAACATGTAAATGTAAACAATAACTATAATTTTGTAATACATCTAACATCTAATCACATCCGTAATGAGCACATAACACAAATATTTGGTAACCCATAAACCCTTGAAAGGTAAAACTGGGGTGGGGATGACACCCACAAATCTTCACTAATACAGTAACAAAGTGTGCATGTTAGGGCTACAGAGTTTGATCACTTCTAATGATCTACCCTATGAGGGGTCTTCCCAATTAAGAGCTTACAAACTTATACAACCTACCTTTATTAAAGGATTTAAACTTACAACAAAGTAAGCACTCTGTTAAGAGATTTACAAAGGCCTGTTAGGACCACTCTGTTAAGATATTTACCTTGATTCACTTGCTAGAATGTATCAGTACCTTATCCTTCAGTCTGCACTTTAAATGCTGATAATGAATCTCCTCTTTCCAACTCTTAACTGATCTCAATCACAATCTGATATATCTCTTTTATGTCCTTCACTTCTCTACTCGGTCACTCTACCTGGTTTATGCTTCTAATATGCAAAAATTGGCTTCACATGCATACACACCTGATCTCTTCTCTTCAAATATGCATCACACACATGCGTAGATTTAGGATTTTGAAGCATTCCATATATAGATAGCCGATGAAGCATCCAAAATAAGATCGCTAATCTAGATTCATCACTTTTCCGCTTAAGCATCCCTAATTTTGATTAGTTGCATTGCTTGCATAGGGATAATGATCTCAGAAATAACATGTAATTAAAGCATTAAATATCTTCAATAATCTTTAAAAGATACATAGAATTCGGACAAAATGGTTTACCTAGGATTTTATGCCATTCCAAACACACAACAAAATTGTCTCACTTGGCATATGTGAACTCTGATGCTCGGTCAAAACAGTCACTCGGCACTGACTGTCTATGCAACTCGGCTATCATTCTTCTCGGCAACTACTAAGTAATTGGCGACCACTGACTTTCTCAGCAGTAAAGACTGCTCGGTCAATACATAATATTTACACAAGTCATTTACATTGCTCGGCCTTAGTGGGATGGCTCGCTCATAGTGATGACTGACCAACCTGCCTTGATTATGACTAGGTGTGTGACACTAATAGAGAATAAAACTTGGAGATCAACAAACAGAGATGATTAAAATTGGAATAAATAGAACGTAAGAAAACCATTGTGTGTGTCAATGATTTTAATAAGCCTCCACACATAGAAGAGAGGGAAAATGTTTTGGGTTGTGTGGAGACTTGCCTTGGTCAAGTCCCTATTTTGGTATTTTCACTTCCACAATAGCCACATAGATAGATAAATAGATAAAATGATTTGATAGATAAGGGATGTGATAAATCCCAAGATTCTCAAGGACACAAAATAGATAAAAATATATTACCAAATAGACTTGAGAAATCCAATATACCTTTGGATATTGTTGTGAGAATTTTTTGTACAAAATTAGAGACTGGTGTAGAAAATTAGAGACTATTGTAGCGCACTAGAAATAGAGAACAAGAGAAAGTTATGAAATCCAAGAGATTTCTAGAGATTTTGTAAGAACTTCCAAGAGAGTAACGAAAAGAGAAGCTACATATATTGAATAGAGTGAAAGATGAATTAAAAAGTGAGAAGAGGAGAGAAAAAGAGGCTTTCAAGCCATTCTAGAAGACTCCAAGTCATTTCCACTAGCATGGGTAGGTGACAAGTGTCAAAACACTCAAAACTAGCATTTGAATGTTAATATGTTGTGGGATGCATGCACAGTGCACAAATGTATGTGTGATGCACTAGTGTCTAAACAAATCATGCCCAGAAACAACAAGTGACAAGAGAAACATGTGGTTAATGCAAAATAAACACTGAAGTATAGCGACTAAAAAGGACCCTGAGCATCTTGAGAGGGAAAAAGGTGATGCAAGGGATGAAATGGACCTACTCAAATGCTAGGTGAACAGACACTAAAGTGGCTACAAAAGTGTAGGCAAAATTGAAAAGGGGTTTGCAATTTTTGGCTCTACATTCTACACCCACTTTAGTGGGCTTATGAATAAAAATGAATATGCACGCTAAAGGGAATCTACTGGGGAAAAAATATGATCACGATGCCAAAAGGATATTTTAGAGGAAGTAGATAACTCTTTGAACTAATGAAGCATTCCCATATGGTGAAGACCTACAAAACAAATGCATTAGGTAGAAAACGTTGCACAAGATGAAAAAGTTAGATCATGAAGCCACAAGGGTTAGAGTGTGATAAAAATATAGATACATTGAAAAGTACATGGAAATAACATACACAAAGGCACATAAAACTGATAAAAAAATGTTGAGTCAACAAAGTGAAAGAGACCTTAATGTAAAAGGTTGCCTCATTACAATGCGTCATCCCCAAATTACAAGAAACATGTAGAAGAATTATAAAAAGGAGAGAAGAATTTAATATTGATCGCTTCAAGGAAAAATGCACCCAAAAGATAGGGAAGCAACCAATGTTGGAGAGACATTACATGACTCAGGCACTATCTTTTTCTTAGGCTATGAGTCATGTATATGATCGTGATTAAAGAAAGAACCAAAAAAAATACTCAGTAGAACCGAATTTTCTATTCAAGTGGTCCACTGAGGAGATTACATAGGTATGGGTAGAAAATTATATTATGATAGATAGCCATATGATAGGGAAATTTTATTTTATGTCAGTTCAAATAGAAAATTATGTTATGTTAGATGGTTGTACGATAGGGCAGCTTAGATCACATTGGTATGATTAGAACATTATATTATGCTAGATAGTCATATGATAAAGTGAAATATTATAGATAGATGGATTGGCCACCATGAAGGTAGGTACAATAGATACTGGATTAGTCCCCAAAAAGGCAAATACAATAGATAGTGGATCAGCCCCCCAAAGGCATATATAATAAGATATTTGATTGCCCCCCACAAAGGTAGACAAGACAAGATAGTGGATTGGCCCCCATAAAGGTAGATAAGATAAGAGCCATGGAGATATAAGAACCTCATGAGAGAATTCTAAGAATGTAGGAAGGATAGGATAGAGATTAGACTTGATATCACTTGTCATCAAAAGAAGAAGGTGTATCAACACATGAAAGATTGATGACACTTTCCTCATGAAGTTGTATTTTATTTGACAAGGCCTTACATTCACTAGTGGAATGACCCAACACCTACTGATATGCACAGAAAGAAAGTTTTGTTTTAGCATGCTTATAAAAAATTATGCATAGGAGGAAGAGTAATCAAGTGGGTTTTAAGGCATGTGCAACAAGTTGTGAACCAAAAAGAGGGGTATAAGTGGACACTTTTTTTTTCTGAAATTGGGTAAACTTAAACTTGGAACAGACATTTGAGGGTCATGCACTCAAAATAAGATGTGTAAAAAATACACAATTTATTACTTTGAATCTAGTTTCTAAAATACTATTTTTTAAAAAAAACTGATATGATTAAGAGGGTCAAACCTCACACGCACGAAAACCTGTTCCTAATTTTTTCATAGAACATAACATAGTTGTTTCTGTGCACTATACAAAAGATATAGTTATATTCAGTATTTTTCAAATAAATTTGGTAGGATGATAGGTAAGAGTGAGATATAGAAGTTGTGTATTTTTTTGTACTTTTCCGATGATAATTTTTTTTCTGTGATTTTTGAAGTGACCGCATCCTGAAATTTTGGTACATGTTCGTGCGTTGGGAATAACTTGCATCAAAATAATTGAAAATAAAAACTTTTTTAAAAAAACTATATATAATCAAGTGTAGAACAATAATATTCAATTTATTTGTAATTTGGTTAAGTATATCAAAAGTTATTAAAAGTATGGTAGACATATGTCTGTGAGTACTGTCAAGACACTAGTAAAGAAAATTAAAGTTTACTATGCTAATGTTGTCAAAAAATAGAAAAAATTATATGGTTAGAAAGCTAAGAAGATGTATGAGATTATGGTGAAAATTATAGAGCTACCTTGTTGAAAAATTGCAAACTAGATGAAGATAAAGTCAAGAATTCATCTTACAAGATGAAAAAATGTCTAAAAGAACAAAAATAGAGGGAAAATGAGCCTCCAAGCCTTTGGGTCACTTTCCAAGCCTCTTCCCAAGCCATAACCTAACCAGGTTTCTAAATTTCAAATAACATGATCAGGTTCTAAAAAGAAAAAAGTACATTTTCAACTCCTCCATAACCCGATCAGGTTTTGGAGATTAAAATGCACAATTTTGACTTCTTCAAAACCCGATCAGGTTAGGAAGAAGTAAAAATTATGCATTTTATTCTCTCTCTCACACACACTCTTTCTCAATCCTTCTTTGTTCTTATATTTTTAGAACCCGGTCCGGTTCAGAGGAATTAGGAACATTGAGCCTTTATATTCACATAACCTGGTCGGGTTTTCAGGAAAGAGGAATGTTGAGCATCTCTCTCTCTCTCTCTCTCTGGTGCAGGGCACCTAGGACTTGAGTTTTCTTGTTATGATTTTTCCATGAAATAAGGGATGTGTCTAACCATCCTCTTTGTTTGTAATGGTCCATCTTGTGTGGACAAGGATATCTTGGTCTATTTATAAACCATGAGCCTTAGTACACTGGATTGTCTTTTAGTGTTTTATGCACTTTTTTGTGTTTGGGTTGCAGAAGTGTTTCTAGGGTCCTGTGTGCCTTATTTCAGTCATTTCTAGGATCTTAGAGTCATTTCCCACTTGTTGGGATGTTGACTTGTTGGTTTTATTAGGACTGGTCATAAGTTTGTTAAAAGTTGCAACTTGTCAAAATGTTGTCAATGCAACATTTCACTATAAATGTTACTCGATTGTATAACTATGATCCTAATGACCCTAACTGAATTTAAATTAGTTGGATTGGTTTGGGAGTTTTTTTTTATGTTGGAAGAAGTCTTTCCAATTGGTGATTGACAAAAAAGACATTCTGGAGCAAGTTTTAATGAAATTTCACTATTTTCCTGAGTTGTGTGGTCATGTACTGATTCCATCTTCTGATCCAGTGATTCCACAACATTCATTAATGAGATACCTTTTGTTTCACTTAGTTTTTTTTTATTTGGTTATTGTTTTCTCGAGTTAGAGAGAAAACTGTCTACGGGTCTGAAAAACACAAGAATTTGGGTCTATTCGAAAGATGTGGCCCTAACTTACTATTTCACAATGGGAAATCGATGCCACTAGGTGAAATGTAAGTTAAGGAAAGGTAATAATAGATTCCAAAGGCTTAGAGTTGGGGGAGTTGATTTTATGCTTGAACTTTGATGCCCTAGGCTAAATATTTGGTATGTATTTAGCCAACGAGAAGGAGAAAGGCGTGCAACAACATACCAAAGGTGAATTTAGGACCAAGTGTTGATTTAATCAAGGTATTTGAAGACCATAGAACCTTCCCAAATGACTATAACTATGCTACATACCCAGATTTGGACTAATCCATTAGGCCCTAGCCTAATTTGATCACTTAGGCAATTGCGCTGTTGTGACAGTTTAAGGTTGCAGGATTAGAATAGTTGCTTGTCGCCAAGTGTTGATTTAATCAAGGTATTTGAAGACCATAGAACCTTCCCAAATGACTATAACTATGCTATGTACCCAGATTTAGACTAATCCATTAGGCCCTAGCCTAATTTGATCACTTAGGCTATTGCATTATTGTGACAGTTTAAGGTTGCAGGATTAGAAGGTCTTAGAAACTATTGCAACGAGTCTTGGTTCCTTGTTCACCACTTGCATTGAAGGGAAATTTTACTGTTGCATCCTGACAGAGGAGTAGATACTCTACGTGTTTTTGTATTTTTAGTTCCTGCAAAGTCTAATTATTCAGGACTGACAAGATTGCATTGAAGGTACTTAAGAACCTTATTAGACACTTTTGATTCCATGGCCATCACCACATTGGAGGTAAGGAATCTTGTGGAAAAATAGAAGGAGATAGGTAACTTCTGAGACTCTATTGGTTTTTGGAATGTACTGTCTAGTAGCTTGTGTAAGGTAAATAAATAGGGGTGTGTAGGAAGTTATGATCCTTAGTGGAAGGCTAGGGTCATGATAATTCAGTATTCCATTGGTGGGACTTGCTAGAGAGGAGAAGTATCTCTAGGAAAGCTATAAATAAGGAAGGTTGAAGGAGAATCAATTATAAGAAATCACCTAGTGTAGTAGGTATTCAGTACCTTGTGGAAAAAAGGAAGTTGTAGACAATATCAATGGAGGATTAGGATAATTGGAGACAGCATCTAATAATCGAAAGGAGGGCCAACCTACACTTTTTTTGTGTTCACTCTCTCTCTCTCTCTCTCTCTCTCTCTCTCTCTCTCTCTCTCTCTCAATATCTCCTTCTCTCCCTCNCTACACTTTTTTTGTGTTCTCTCTCTCTCTCTCTCTCTCTCTCTCTCTCTCTCTCTCTCTCTCTCTCAATATCTCCTTCTCTCCCTCTCTCCCTACTCTCTCCTTGATGACATGTAACTGATTAAATGTCTAAAGATGTTAAGTTGATGATCATGCAAGGCATTAAATCAGTTAATGTATTGTATTTTCATTGATGTCAACTTAATGTAATCTGTACGGTCATGTACATAATGCCAAAGACTTCAAAGAACTCACGAATCAAGTCTATGTTAATTAGTAATGCATACAAGTCAAGTATTCACTAAGTGACTGTATACACTGATGGAGTGCACCCGACAGTCAAAGTAAAAGAACAAAGTCACAGTGTTTCCCGACATGGAAATGCACAGCATTACCAATGAGAAAAGTTACAGTGTTGACCGACGAGCAAGACACAGAGTAACCCGACAGAAAAAAATTTAGTGTTGCCAGATGGACAAAGATCATGAAGCTAATTGAAGTCTCACCGATGGATCAGTCAGTTTTCACCGATGACTAACTACCGTGGTGACCGACAGAATAGAGAGTTCAAAAAATGACAAAATATCTAGCTGGCAGAGCTAAATATAGACTTAACTGGTTGTCTACTTTGGTTTATTTGACCAGAGATAAGTGATTGATTTAAAGCTGATTTGTACAGTTGTCAAGAAGATATCTATGAGACAAATCAGGAGTTTTTCTTTAAATCTACTTAGTTGGATTTTTTATCACGCCAAGAATCAAGAACCAAGAAACAGTGAATATTATGTCCATATAAGAGACAATCTTAATTCATTTATAAAGGGGATTAAGGGGAGTGAATAAAATAGAGGATGCTAAAGAGAAACTGATGAAGAACAACTTCATGTAGTACTGATCAAACAAGCTGAAGGGAGAGCTAAGGAATTTTGCAGACACCGATGAACAGTGAGCACAACATCATGGAGAAGAAAGTATGGAGCACAAAGGATTGAATTGATACATTGGTAAGAGAGGTAATGTACTTAAATAGATCTGAAAATCTGTAATTCAAGTTTCAATATGAACAGGTCATAGTGTTTCAGTTTAATCATTGAAGCATCAAGTCTCTTAATCGAGTAGGACTTAACAGTCTTCTATATATTGAGGTACATCTCAAGGAGTGCCAAAAATGTTGATTCATGAAAGTAGTATTAGACTTGCCCAATACCTATTGACAGTCTAAGAAAGAGGCTGATTCAAGGATGGTAGAAATAGATACCCGATACTAATTGACAACCTCTATGTATAAAATCCTCTAACAAGGTCACACTTAACAGTGTGTTTGTAACCTTTAATAGGGTTAGCTTTTAACAGGGCTCACTTTAGAAGAGTGAAAATTTGGGGTACCGGTCTGAGTGGTTTTTCCCTTAACAGTGTTTCCATGTTAAAATCCATGTGTTATGTGTGTATGATTCATTTTTGAACTATTTTGTATCTTACATAGTTGATTTTGTATTTATCAGTATACTCTCCATATTTACTATATTTCAATAAATAAATGACTGCTTATCGGTAATCATACAAAAGAGAGATTAGCAAAGCAATCCAACAAGTCGTAAATTGATATAAGTAATTCAAGGCATTCATCTTGTAGGATATAAGATAACTTGAGATATAATTTGTGGTTATAAGTTTAAAGGGTTGATTTAAGGATTAATTTTTGAGGCCACTGATTCACCCCAACCCCCCCCCCCCCCCCTCCCTCTTAGTTATTGCTAACAATTTGTATCAAAGCTTGTGTGCTTAGAAATGAAGGTTTCAATACCTAAGCTAAATATCACAAGATGAATAGATGAGATGTGCCCAAGTTGAACAAAGATAATTTTACTTCATGGCAAAGAAGAATAAGACTCCACTTATCAGGTATTGGTAATGATGTTACTCAATACTTAGAAACTGAATATGTGTTACCCACAGGAGCACCAATAGTTGAACAAATGATAGAGAAGCATGAGCACAATGGCATGATGATATAACTTGCTTCCTCACTCTCTGATGCTGAATTTGAAGATGTCAAAACCTACAAAACTGCAAAGTAGATGTGGGACAAATTGAATCTTGTACATGGTGGTGACAAAAATGTTTTGAGAGCCAAGGTAGAAAGCCTTAGAGGAAATTTTGATGATCTCAAAATGAAAGAAGGTGAAAACATCACTAAGTACAACACAAGAATCAAAGAGGTATTCAATGCTATCCGAGGAGTTGGAGGTGTACTAGAGAAGATACAGTGGTAAGTAAAATTCTAAGAACCTTACTGCCTACTTATGCTATTAGAGTATCTTCCATTCAAGAAATGAGAGAAGTAGAAAATAGCAATGTTACTCTAGATAGTTTGATTGGAAGATTGATTTCATTTGAGATGAATAACTTTGATAATAGTGTCTTACCAAATATAGAGTCTGCATTCAAAACTTCTATGAGAATATGTAAATCAAGTCGTAAAAACACTATGAGAAAAGATAGTGATAGTGAAAGTGAAGAAGATGGTCTTGATGAAATTGAAGCACTTATGGCTAGAAGAATGCAGAGAGGCAAAGGTAAATTACCACTTGTTTGTTTTAATTAAAAAGAGATTGGACACTTTGCTGCAAGATGTACTAATAGAAGAAAAGATAATAGAAGTAATGATAGATCATTTGAAAAGAAGTCTGACAGAGGTGATTACAGAAGCTACCAAAAATCAGAAAGAAGAGATACCCGAGACTATAAGGACAAAGGAAAGAAGGCCATTTACCTAGAAAAATGCAAATATGATGACACTGACACCAAATCTAATGAAGACATTGAGATGGTGTTTGTAGCAGTAAAAGATGATTCATATGATGATGAAGAAAGGTATGTAGAAACATCTCTCATATCTAAAGTTAGTAAAAATTATGTTTGGATCATAGATAGTGGCTACACTCACCATATGACCAGTGACAAGAAAAAGTTTGAGACTTTTGAATACAATAAAGGTGGTTCAGTAAGAACGGGTAATGATACACCTTGTCCAGTTGAAGGTAGAGGAACAATAATGTTGAATAACCAGATAAAATGTGAAAATGCTTATTGGGTAAATGGATTGAATTATAATATAGTGAGTGTTTTTTAGTTAAATAATTCAGGTCACAAAGTAGCATTTGAAAATAAGAAGGCAAAGATCTTCAATAAGTCAGGAAATTTGATTGGTGCCGGTGAGTAGACAAAAGGTAACTTATTCTATCGGAATGATACTGACTCCACTTGTTTGATTGCTACAAATGAAGACATATGGTTGTGGCACAAAAGATTGTGTCATGTGAATTTTGACAACATGATAAAGATTAGAAAAAAGAGAAATGTCAAAGGCTTACCGACGATGACCAAGCCCGACAACATCATGTGTAAGAACTGTCAAAAAGGTAAAATGACAAAGTCTAGTTTTGAAAGAAAAACCCATGCATCTTATGCAATTCTTGAATTAGTCCATACTAACTTATGTGGACCTATGAGGAAAAATATTTATTATGGAGATAGATATTTTATTCTCTTTGTTGATGATTACTCTAGAATGCTGACAGTCATGTTTCTAAAAGATAAATCAGAACCATTTAAGATGTTTAAATGGTACAAAGAAATGGTTGAGAAGAAAAGTGGTAAGGAATTAAAATGCTTAAGATCATAGAGAGGAGGGGAATTTATTTCAGATGAATTCACTAACTTTTGTAATGAGCATGGAATCAAAAGACAAGTCTCTGCACCGAGAACACCATAGCAGAATGGAATTGTTGAAAGAAGGAACATATCCATAGTTGATTGTGCAAGGACATGTGAGGCCTCACCCCGACCCATCACAGTCTTACTGCTTGATCACACTTGATACTTTATGTGTTGGTACATTGATACACTTTTTGATTATCCTGACAGAGACTCGAGATACTATGTTATGATGATA
>MU227211.1:81079-92848 GCA_018584345.1 Thuja plicata
TTTCTCTATAATCTTATGGGGTTATTTTGTCCATGGGTTATTTTGACTCTGGGTTATTTTGGATTGGGTTATTATGACCGTGGGTTATTTTGTCCTCGGGTTATTATGGTTGGGTTATTTTGTCCAGAGTTATTTTGGCCGGGTTATTATGTCCTGTAATCGTCTATGTTTGGAGAGATCAAGTTCTTTCTTGGTCTACAGATCATGCAACAAGATGAAGGTATTTTCATTACACAATCCAAGTACATCAAAGAATACTGAAAATATTCAAGATGGAAGATTCCAAGCCAGTTGGAACATCGATGGCCACTGGATGTAAGTTGACAAAGGAGGACAAGACATCAGAGGTAAATCAGACTTTGTACAGATCAATGATTGGAAAACTCATGTATGTTGTACACACTAGACCAGATATTGCACATGTGGTAGGAATTGTTGCTAGATTTTCTGCTAACCCCAGGGAATCACATATGACTGCTATGAAAAGAATCCTAAGATATCTGAAGAATACCAAGGAATATGGATTATGGTATAGAAGAGAAGGAACATTTAAACTAAAGGTATTTGCTAACGCTGATTGGGATGGAAATCTTGATGACCGAAAGAGCACAACTGGAGAAGCATTCTTCATGGGTGACAGACTTGTCACATGGATCAGCAAGAAACAAGGATGCATCTCACAATCTACTGCAAAAGAAGAATATGTTGTTGCTGCTGCAAACTTCTCAAATATTGCATGGATAAAATAGTTACTAGAAGGTATGCATATGCAAATTCTAGAACCAGTAATTATCTATTGTGATAATACTAGTGCAACAAAAATTTCCAAGAATCTAGTCATGCATGCTAAAACAAAGCATATTGCCATCAAGTATCATTATTTAAGAGAACAAGTTCAGGCTAAGGAATTGATACTTGAGTATGTGCAATCAAAGGAACAATTGGCTGATATCTTCACCAAGCTACTACCCAAGGATACATTTGAATACTTGAGAAAGAGACTAGGGTTCATACCCTTGTCTACTGGTCAGTAGAAGGCTACATTAGCCTACATATTATCATAATATCAATCATGTTGATGCAAGTAGAGAGATGAACTTCAAAGCTACATCTATATACAGACAGGTATATATCATCACCGAGCACCAGAGCAGAATGTTGTATTACTAATGGATAAGGTAAATTCAAGGAATATATTATAGATGGAGGGAAAAGATTGTGTGACATTAATGTCAAATATTTGTGAGATATTTGTTTGGCATTATTGTCAAAGGGAGAGAGATTATCCGTATTATCACATACTTCTAGAAAGGGAAAGAGATTATCCATTATCACATTACTCCAACAAGGAGAGATTATATCCTTAGGGAGAGAGATTGTATGGAAATATTATACAAAGGGAGAGTTGCTGACAAGAGAAATAGACATCAAAAGAGAAGAATAGTAAAGGGAGATAAATTGACATGAGGAGAGAACGCAACACATTAGAAGAAGAAAGTTAAAGAGCTGCAAGAATCAAATCTAAGCTAAAATAGAGCTTACTGATGGTCAGACATCTTTATCGGTTATCAAACAAAAATATTGGTATTTTGATGAATTTCAAATTATTGTATTTCATATTGTATTAGAAATAGTATAGTGTGATAATATAGTATGTTTCCATCAATGCCAAAGGGAGAGATTGATTACATGTAACTAATTAAATGTTTGAAGATGTTAAGTTGATGATCATCCAAGGCATTAAATCAGTTAATGTATTGTATTTTCATTGATGTCAACTTAATGTAATCTATACGGTCATGTACATAATGCCAAAGACTTCAAAGAACTCATGAACCAAGGATATGCTAATTATTAATGCATACAAGTCAAGTATTCACTAAGTGACTGTATACACTGATGGATTACACCTGACAATCAGAGTAAAAGAACAAATTCACAGTGTTTCACAATGAGGAAATGCACAGCATTATCGATGAGCAGAGTTACAGTGTTTACCGATGAGCAAGACATAGAGTAACCCGACGGACAGAATTTTAGTGTTTCCCGATGGATGGAGATCATGAATCTAACTAAAGTCTCACCAAAGGATCATTCAGTTGTCACCAAAAACTAACTACAGTGGTGACCAACAGAACAAAGAGTTCATAAAATGACAAAATATCTAGCTGGCATAGCTAAATATAGACTTAACTAGTTGTCTACTTTGTTTTATTTGACCAGAGATAAGTGATTGATTTAGAGATGATTTGTATAGTTCTTAATAAGATATCCATGAGACAAATTAGGATTTATGCTTTACTAACTAGCTGGATTGTTTATCACACCAACAATCAAGAACCAAGAAACAGTGAATATTATGTCTCTATAAGAGACAAGCTTAATTCATTTACAAAGGGGATTAAGGGGAGTGAATAAAATAGAGGATGTTGAAGAGAAATTGATGAAGAATAACTTCATGCAGTACTGATCAAACAAGATGAAGGGAGAGTTAAGGAATTCTGCAGACACCAAAAAACAGTGAGCACAACATCATAGAACAAAAAGTATGGAGCACAAAGGATTGAATTGATACATTGGTTAGAGAGGCAATGTACTCAAAAAGATCAAAAAATATACAATTCAAGTTGCAATATGAACAGATCATAGTGTTTTAGTTTAACCATTGAAGCATCAAGTCTCTTAACCAAGCAGGACTTAACAGTCTTCTATATATTGATTTACATCTCAAGGAGTGCCAAAAAGGTTGATTCATGAAGGTAGCATTGGACTTTCCTGATACCTATTGATAGCCTAAGAAAGAGGCTGATTCAAGGATGGTAGCAATAGATGTCTGATACTAAGTTACAACCTCTATGTGTAAAATCCTCTAACAAGGTTGCACTTAACAGTGTGTTTGTAACCTTTAATAGGGTTGGCTCTTAACATGGCTCACTTTAGAAGAGTGAAAATTTGGGGTACCGGTCCCAGTGGTTTTTCCCTTAACAGGGTTTCCATGTTAAAATCCATGTGTTATGTGCGTATGATTCATTTATTTTTTCTTTTGTATCTTACATAGTTGATTCTGGATTTATCGCTATACTCTACATATTTACTGTATTTCAGTAAATAGATGACTTCTTATTAGTAATCATACAAAAGAGAGATTAGTAAAGCAATCTGACAAGTAGTAAATTGATATAAGTAATTCAAGGTATTCATCTTGTAGGACAGAAGATAACTTGAGATATAATTTGTGGTTATAAGTTTAAAGGGTTGATTTAAGGATTAATTTTTGAGGCCACTGATTCACCCCCCCCCTCTCAATTATTACTAACACTTCTCTCTCTCTCACTCTCTTTCTCAATCCTCCTTTGTTCTTAGTTTTTTATAACCTGATCGGGTTCTGAGGAATATAGGAACATTGAGCCTTTATGTTCACATAACGTGATCAAGTTCTGAGGAAAGAGGAATGTTGAGCCTCTCTCTCTTTCTCTCTCTCTCAATCCTCCTTTGCTCTTAGTTTTTCAGAACCCGATCGGTTCTGAGGAATTCAGAGCATTGAGCCTTTATGTTCACATAACCCGATCGGGTTCTGTTGAATTAGGAATGTTGCTTGCTTCAACGGTCTTAAAATAGTCATTGCAAGTTGTCTTGAGGTCCCACTGCTATTTTTCTATTATTTTGTGCCAGTAACAGACATGTCTACACTTTTTTGCATTTTTTTCTTTGCAATGATTGAATTGTGTTGTTTATTGGTGTTTTTGATTGTATTTTACCATTGTAAGTTCTCATTTCAAGAAAATGGTTAATTTTTTCTTATTTTTGGATTTAATGTTTGCGTCTTATTCTATGTTCATGATATTATTCATAGGTTCCATTCAATACGAACAATGGGAAAGAACAAAAGAGGAACAATTGAACAATCAGAGACAGAAAAGGAAAGATAAAGGGAGCACATGAGGAGGATATGAAAAGGTACATCATCAAATGCATGCAATGTAAGTGGTGAAAATGAAAATGCTAATGTTAATGTGACAAATGCACCTAATTCATCTAATGCACCATTTCAATTTGATGTCATTAATGAACAAAATGCATATAATGAAAATGAAAATGTTCAACATACACCAATTGAAATGATGAGGATAAATGCACCTAATTTATCTAATGCACCATTTCAATTCGATGTCATTAATGAAAAAAATGCACATAATGAAAAGGAAAAAGTTCAACATACATTAATTGAATGATGGGGTAAATCCACCTAATTCATCTAATGAAATGTAGAGCATGCAGCTGTGTTAACACCTCCTAGAATAATTTGTTGAAAACCAAAGTTTCTAATTGACATTGTTGAAATTATTTTGAGGCCAATGCACGATAAATGTCAGAAAGAAATTGTAGAAGAATTGTTAAAAATCTTTGGAATAACTATTTTGAAAAATTAAATCAAAGAGGAAGATGTCAAGTAGTTGTTGAAATGATTAAGAATCTAAAATTTAGAGAGACAATGAGAATTGTGGGGTTGAGAACATCTGAAAATAGTACTGAGAGAACCATTGTGAGAAATATATTTGATGCATACCAAGCCATTGGTTCAAAATCATGTAGTAAAGATGCTAATGTTACTTGACGTGTCCTCACATTAACTATAATGGGAAAGGAAATGAAAAAATCTCATATAGTAAGCAAAACAAGAAAGTCATTAAGGATAGGTAGATCAACATTACAGAGAGCCTAACATAGCTGAGACAAAATTGAGGATCCAAACACTAATTCTCTTTGCTCGTCCTCAGGTAGACTCCTACACAAGGACAAGGTTGTTGTTGATGCATTAAGAACATTAATAGAAAATTTTTGGCATGACAAAACAAGGGCTTCACCCAACCAAAGAGACATTGGTCGGAGGAGAATCAGATCTAAAATTCCTATGCCACATCCAAAACACTTTTTGGATATGATACAAACATAATTTTATGAAAGATTCCTCCAAATATTTCCTCAAATTAAAAAATTTCAAATATTTTTTGAAATGACAAAACCCTTTTACATAAATATTAATCATGCGCGCACCACATGTTGTTGCAGGGTACATATTGAATTTTCCATGCATTATGATATCTATCATCATGTTTGTTGTACTTTTTACACTAACACTATTTTACAGGAATGTTGTCTTCAAGCACCTCCTACATCATCAAGAGATTTTAAGTCAAGTGTATTATGCAATTAAGATGATGGTTGCATTTATTATAAGATGATGTGTTTGAATGGATCTTGTAGTGCATGTGGTGGTATGAGAAAGTTGTGGATATGTCATCATCTAGAGAGCACAAATGAGATTGGAAATACACTAGTTTCCTTTTGAAAATACAAGCTAGTAACTTATGGTCCAAAAGATGGAAAAGAACTTAAGAGGTGTGAGTTAGTGAAAAATGATATATGCGTAGCTGATTTTATGAAGATATTTCAAGAGAAACTAGTTTATGAGTACATATGTCATTCACATAGAGCTAGGTGGTTGGATGAGAAATTCAAGATATGTAAGGACACTTTTCCCCTTGGTACTATTGTCTCCATTGTTGATTTTGTCAAGAATTATACACTTAAACCTCAGAATGAAGTGCAAGCATTGTATTTTCATTCTATACAAGTGATGATCTTTGTACATATAGCATTCTTGCATGCACATGATAGCACAGACGTGGATAGAAAGGTTTTAAGAGAGTATCACTTCTACATCAGTGACAATCACACACATTCATCAGAGTTGTGCAAGGTTTCTTCAAAGTTTTCTATGAGAATTTAAGGGAAAGAGGTATTGAGTACAACCAACACATAATATAGTCAGACAATTGCACCTCACAATTCAAGAATGCAAGGATGTTCTATTGGTTGAGTAGGATGCATGTGACAAGTGGTGCTCAACATTTTTGGAAATTCACCAAGGCGGGGCATAGAAAAGGCAAGTATGATGATGCGGTGCATGTGTAAAAAGAGCTCTTTCCATAGAGGAATTGAAGTACGAAGGTGGTGCAAAGTTAATAAATGCAGAAACAATTGTGCGATGGTGAAACTCTATGATGGGAACAGGTAATGAAGGTAAGTATATGGTTAATATATTTTTTTGGTTGATAGGTGAGTCTAACATTGAAAACTATCTATATTGTTGTACACTTGCTAGATCAAGTGGAATGCACTCATTTAGAAGTTCAAACGCAGCATCATTGGGTATTTATACTAGATTGGTGACATGTTTTTTCTTGTCTTATATGAATTTGCGTGGGAGGAATGTAAATCAAAAGAGTGGGTTGAAGAATGGTCTTATAGACCTTTGCAACCGCTTTGATATGTATCAACTTCCTAGAGCACTACAATTGAGCCAGTTTGAAGCATCAATGGATTTTGATCACATCTCTGACCTAGTTGAACTAGGTAGTTTCTCAATTTATTCTTCATTTTGAGATGAACTTTGTTGAACCTACTTGAAATCATTTTATTAGGTGGTTAAGTTTTTATGGTGTTAACTTATCCCTCTATAAATTCTAGGTCATGTATATCCAGTTGTTGCAGATGAGAAAAATGAGGAAGGGACTGATTACTTTTTGTATCATTGTATTGAGGGAAAAAATAAATTAACAACTACAGTCATTGATGGAGAGGGTATTGAGTACCCAATAGGATTCGTTGTTGTGATAGGGACATGTCTTAGAAGGTACACTATCAAAATATAATGTGTTCTTTTTGATGACTTTGAGACCTCTTACCATCATTCTATTACACTTTATATGTTGAATTTTGTATAAATTTATGCTTCTATGAAATGCAAGTACCCTATCCAAAAATTCAACCAGTGGTTTTTTGAGGACTATGAGACACATAGACATATTTTGCATTACTTGAACCTTCTTGTTGCAACAAATATTGAATTGATAAAGAATATTGGTAGACCTCGTAAGAAGAATTTATGGAAACTTCATGAATCTAAACATGAGGAAATACATGACACAATAAGGGTTAGAGATAATCCAGAAGGTTCACTCAATTAGTTTTGAGCCATCATGAAGAATCATTCTACAAAATGATAGAATTATTTTGTATATAAATTTTCCAAAACAATCTAACTTCACTTTTTTGTAAATATAAATGGCTATGAAGTGGGCTACATGCATATTTGGAGACCACATTTTGTATATTGAAAGAAGATCAAATTGTATATATAAAAGTGGCCATGGGTTGATTTGTATATACTGAGGGTTCACATTTTGTATAGTTTACTGTGTACCATTTAACTAAGAGGATATGAGTAAATTACGATTCATTACAATTATAACAATGGCTTGTGCAGTGGATATCTCATGTTTCTCTAAATTATAATAATAGTTCATGTGTAGTATTTATGTATGTATGTTCATCTTCATATTAAGTATTTATGTATATATCTTTGTCATGCATTGTATTTATGTATGTTCATTTTTATTCTCTATCTTTTCCATGTACTCTCCCTCTCTCTCTCTCTCTCTCTCTCTCTCTCTCTCTTCCAAAGAAACTACCTTGAATATATTTTGTCAAACCAAAGTAATAGGCATAATCTAAAATTAAAATTATGGTGTTATATGTTATGCATTGTGGACGTTTGAATTGTTTTACTTATATCTCTGCCCAATTTGTCTTAGTACACCTTGGGAACACTTCGGTCTGACTTGCGCCAGAAGGTTCTTGATGGTTTGCAAGAAAAAAAGGTCTCCCCTAGCATTTAACTGACCAACTGGAGTTGATGGAGCTGATGGTTTGTTCCTACAACAAATGGTTTGAAAGATGCACCATTGAGCAACTTTTTGCACCAACCAAGATCGGGTCTCCAAATGGAATCTAAGTATAATCTCCCAGAACTAATCCACATGCTTGTAGGCCTTCTAGAGACAGTCCTTTTTCACTTTACAGATCTATGATATCTCTCACGAAGTCTGATATATGGCTCTCCAAAAATTGTTGCCCAATTTGGCTTAGTGCATCTTGGGAACACTTCAGTCTGACTTGCGCCGGGATGTTCTTGATGGTCTGCAAGAGAAAAAAGGTCTACCCTATCATTTACCTGGCCAACTAGAGCTGATGGCGCTGACAGTTTGGTCCCACGATGAACGGTTTCAAAGATGCACCATTGAGCAACTTTCAACTGAGCAACAATGCAACTTTTTGCACCAACCAAGATCGGGTCGCCAAATGGAATCCGAGTGGAATATCCTAGAACAAACCACATGCTTGTAGGCCTTCCCAAGATATTCCTTGTGCACTTCAAAGATCTCTAATATGTCTCACGAGGTCTGAGATATGGCTCTCCAAAAATTGCTGCCCAATTTGGCTTAGTACACCCTGGGAACACTTCGGTCTCACTTGTGTTGGAACATTCTTGATGCTTCAAAATAAAAAAATGGTCTCCCCTAGCATTTACCTGGCCAACTAGAGCTTATGGAGCTAACGGTTTGGTCCCACGAAGAACGATTTGAAAGATGCACCATTGAGCAACTTTCAACTGAGCACTAATGCAACTTTTTGCACCAACCAAGATCGGGTCACCAAATGGAATCTGAGTGGAATATCCCATAACTGAGCCACATGCTTGTATGCCTTCCCAAGATGGTCCTTGTACACTTCATAGATCTCTGATATCTCTCACGAAGTCTGAGATATGGATCTCCAAAAATTGTTGCCCAATTTGGCTTAGTGCACCTTGGGAACACTTTGGTCTGACTTGCGCTGGAATGTTCTTGATGCTTCACAAGAAAAAAAAGTTCTCCCCTAGTTTTTACCTAGCCAAATGGAGCTGATGGAACTAATGGTTTGGTCCCACAATGAACGGTTTGAAAGATGCACCATTCAACAACTTTCAACTGAGCAACAATGCAACTTTTTTCACCAACCGAGATTGGGTTGCCAAATGGAATCCGAGTGGAATCTCCCATAAATGAGCCACATGCTTGTAGGAATTCCCAAGATGTTCCTTTTTCACTTCAAGCATCTTTGATATCTCTCATGAGGTTCGAGGTATGGATCTCCAAAAATCGCTGCCAAATTTGGCTTAGTGCACCTTCAGAACACTTGGGTCTGACTTGCGCCCGAATGTTCTTGATGCTTCGCAAGAAAAAAGAAGTCTCCCCTAGCATTTACCCAGCCAACTAGAGCTGATGAAACTAATTGTTTGATCCCATGATGAATGGTTTGAAACAACAATAATGAAAAATTTTCTCGACAACATTTGTGCAACTTTTGACAATGTTACAAAATGTTGCTATTAGGACCTCTAGACTTATTGAAAGGACTTAGAAAACCCTTAGATCCTATAGTAGGACCTTTATTAGAAAAAAAATCAAACCTACTTATCCTATCATAGGTCATGATTCTAATAAACCTTAGGTTTATAAAGACACCTTAGATGAATTGACTTTACAATGAGACCAATCTAATCAAAATGAATGATTGATCTCTAGGATCTAACCATGATTAAAAATATGTGAAGATGAACCCATGAAGACTCCTATCCATGACTGGTGTTTCTTTGGTGCCCTACATCAAAGACCCCTATAACATCACATGTGTACCCAAGGAACATTATATGTTTGAAGTTACTCAAGGGGCTCAAAATCGCATAAAACATCCCTACATCCACTGTCCAAGAAAAAAAACCAAACTCTCATACTCTGTATTTCAATCACAAGAAACTTACAACAACAAACATAAATTCACTTAAGTCATGGAGTGCATACATATAAAGCATGAAAGATACACCTAACTACAATGTAGCACATCAAGCATTAATTCACTTAAATCATAAAATTACTTATGTCCTGGAGAAAACATGTAGTACATACATTATGAAGAATACACATGAATTAACTTAAGTCATTCACATAGGTCATACACATAAATTTAGGTTATGAATCATATACATGAATATACATGAAGTACACACACAAGTACATTAATTTATAGAAACACACATGCATATACACAAGTCATGTGAAACAAGAATACACTTAAGGCATAAACATCCAAGAAACAAGTTCAAGGATCAAATTTGAAGTTTCATATATAAAAAAATGAACAATAATAGTGTACATATCAATACATGGCGTACATCCCAAATCCATAATAGAGTTACAAAAAAGTGACATCAACTATGTCCAGGTCGATATATATAATGTACAAATGTCACACACACACACACACACATATACAAAGTTTGGTCATTCAATGACCATAACTAGATCTATACAATGTCTTGATATATCTATGACTGTGGTGGATCATCAAAATTGAGCTTCTTCACAGCAACAATTGGGTCACTAAGTCTCTGCACAAGAATAATTCAATGCTAATCCATATATCTTATCTCAAAATAATATCAAAATAAATAAATATTGGGTTGTAATTTGTTGACAATTGAATTATTGATTACCTCATCTCTTTCTCCTATTCTTGGGCTTAATGATAAATAAAATGGGCTCCATTGTGGGTCAAAGGGCCTCCTAGAAAAATGGCGAGGTAGAGGAAGGATGGACAGTGGTAAAGGGTCCTATAACAAAAAAAAAATGCAAAATACATGTTATAAACAAGAAATACTAAAAAATAAAAAAATGCATGGACTAAAAAGAAAATGCATACCACAACATGAGTTGGAACTCCTATGCTGGAGGGAGCCAAAACCATTAATGAATTAGTTTGTACCATTTCATGTATGGTAAAATAGAAAAGATGTTATAGTCGAGAAATACTAGATAATGCAAAAAATGTATACAGTAGATAATACAAATGCATACCAAAGCCTCAGCTGGGTCTCCTATGCTTGGGCTGAATGATAAACGAAATGGGCTCCATCGTGGGTGAGAGGGACTCCTAGAAAAATGGCAAGGTAGAGGAAGGACATGCAGTGGTGAAGGGTCCTATAATAGAAAAAATAAATAATGCAAAATACATGTTATTAACAAGCAATACTAAAAAATAAAAAATGCATAGACTAAAAAGAAAATGCATACCACAGCTGGATCTCCTGTGCTAGGAAAGGGATCCCTAGGAAGTGGAGAAGGGTTTGCCTCATCTAAGGCAGCTATGACCAATTCCAGTATGAAAATTCATAGCAAATGACATACTAATAGAGGAACATGATTTCTAAAATATTTTGAACAAACAAGAATGAAATTGAAAGTAAATATGAAAACATGTTACCTCATCCCTCTCCTGAACATCAGCAGTGTCTAGGGCATTCGTTAGTTCAATAAAATCCAATTGATTCTACATGTATACAATAAACAAGTCAAGTGCATTCATCAATATAGACTACATTGAAATGTTCATAATACATTTCAACAAATATAATTAAATTGGACTTAATTACCTTTTTCGTTTCAATGTCCCCGATGATATCTTCCTCTTTCCTAATGACCTCGAGCTTGGTGGGGTAGGCTAAAAAAAACAAAATTAACATAAGATAAATAATGTCACTCCCCGCCAGGGAACCCAGGAGGAAAAGCCAACTAACTACTAAGAGATGTGAATATATATATATTTTTAATGAAATATTGTAACTAATCTAAGTCCTCACAGGTTCCCTAACACTATTATTCAAGTACCATAATCCAATCTAATCATTTTACCATTAAGGCATTGATTGATTAATATAAGTTTACAATTCATTCCTTTACTCTTAACATTAAGTTACATGTATAATCTTACCATCAATCCTAATATTTTAACATGCATCCATGTGAGTTATCCTTTACTAAACTTATG
>MU227211.1:92898-103894 GCA_018584345.1 Thuja plicata
ATTCAGATGAAAGATAAACATTTGATGGATATGCAATGCTCTATATACTTTATTATTTCATACGCATTTGTGAAACATAGTAACCATAATCCAATATTAAATTCTATAGCTATTTATTCATAGATTCATTAACTCATGATATTTTTCCCTTTCCTTTTTCCCAGATCTACCCATTCAATTATACATTGCTTTGAATTACATTGATATACATCATATCATCAGATCCAATGATTTACAAGAAAGCACATGCATAAGCACATCTTTAAAGATATAATAAGAAGTCTTCAAAACTGGAAATCCAGAAAGAATAGGAGCCAAGAACATCCGTCTGACCACAAATAGTACCTCTATATAATAAAGATTAACCACCCAACCATGTGGATCCAAAAATATTCTAGTCCCTCGTGCTAGAAGATAGAGACCAAGGTCAACACAAGAAGGTAACAACTAGGATACTCCTAAGGTAATGATAGCCCTTCCCAAAATATCACACCACTGAAAACACAAGAAGATCACAAAGACATAAAGTACATTGGTAGTAACTCTAAGACACATGCTAGGTGAGTGTCATCGCATAGCCCTCACCCCTTGGGTTTCCCTGGTCAACCACTCTGGGCCCTGGCCCCAAAGTAGGCACATGCAGAACTGAACATCTCTCATAGGGACGAGACTATCTGATTGTGCTATTACAATAGCACCTTCTCCCACTCCCATCCGTAGCCTTTACTAGCACTACCAGCATGGACAAGGCTTATCATAGTTAATGTGTAGTTCCCTTCCCATAAATTATTATTGTTATCACTGGATTAAATAACTCCACAGTGGGTTGTCCTGGTACTATCCACTTAGGTTCCCAGCCCCCACTATGAGCCACTCACCTAGTATTCTTAGGTTCCCTACCTTTAGAAAACATCAAAAGGGCATAACAGACCCACATAATAATCCATAGGAAGACATAACATTTTCACAACATCAAACAGTTGAATTTAGGAAAGCACTAGTTGTCTTGAATCCTTTGGACAACCCTACACTGCAATCGAGTACACAGATAGATAAAACACATCCACATTACATCAAATGCATCACAAGGGATTTGCACCACATAATTACATCAAGTACTTCAACCCAACACAAATCATAACATCTTAACATCATTGGATTGGGTTTAGGAGATCGTTGATTGTCCCTAATCTATCAAACATTCCTAAACCCTAATCTAGCATACAAGCAGATAGATAACACATAAAAATGCACCAATCATCAAGTATTATACACAACCATATAACCAGTTCCTTTTGGTACCAACTCAAACCAAAAAATATCATAACAAGATCACATTGCAGAAAACATGTTGATTCCTGAAATTTGGCAAAGTCTGAAATTTCCTAAAACCTTCAAAATCTAGAATCTTTATTTGAACTCCTAGGAGGCTGAAACTACTCTCAAACATCCTGGAAGGTATTACATAAAATGTAACTTAAATTATAAGGAATTAAGAGTATTTAGCTTATACTTAAATGTTACATTTTATGTTTTATGTTTCGCCCTAAGGCTAAAATTGGATGGAGACCACCCTAAGCCTTAATCTAGATTCCCAAAATTATCCAAACTCTTGAGAGGGTTCCAAAAGTTCCTAAACATAATACCATATGAAAAATAAGTGTCCTACAAGTTTACACACCCCCTAGGGTCAACCCTGGGTCAACACGACACCCTAAGCCCTTCCAGAAACCCTAAAAACTAGTCTGGAAAAGTCCTACGCAGGTGGTAGCCCAAGCTGCATAGGTGGTAGCCTAAGCTACATAGGTGGTAACCTAATCTTCCCAGGTGGTGCTTCATCCTACACAGGTGGTCACACATCCTGCACATGTGGTTCCCAGAACCTCGTAGGTGGTCAAAATCTGTGTTTCTCTAAGAAAATGGCTTGCAGAGTTGGTTTCCAGGAAGAACTGGGAGAAATGGAGGTATGGGAAGTGAAATCATGGAAAGACCCATTTCAGATCTCCCTATCTTCCTTCCAAAACATCCCTCAAACCCTTCTTCCCTCAAAGGTACTCTTGGATACATAGTCAGAGAGAAAAATGGGCGCACGGACCAGCATGAAGACAAAGAGGAAGAATGGAGTTCTCTAGAATCTGAGATTATTGACAAGCATAATCAAAGCACAAGGAAATGCTACAAGGATACTGTGAAGACTCAAACTCTATCACAATCATGAAGGAGGATAAAATAAATAGAATACATGATAGTGTAAGCAAATAATACCTAATATCTCATATAAATATATTCATCCTAAGGTTATACTTTTACTAATGCAGACAAAATACATTATCATTGTAAATCCTTACATTGCAACTCAAGTGGTAAAGTAAATAGACAAACAAAATACATTCCACAAGATCAAGCAATCATATAAAGAGGATCATCCTCCAAGATAGATCCTACCTGGGGTCCTACGAAGATACCATTGGAGAAGAAGTCCAGAACCTCCAATCCTCCTTCAATACTCCTCCAGATCCTTCTACAGGTAGTCACAAGCCTACTCTGTAAATTCTATGGGTCCAAAAATACTTTCTTATCAAAATACTATAATGTTTCCTTCAGAAATCATTCCTAGCCCACACACCCATCTACACAAGCCTTCCTTTCATATATATGTTGTAGGATTGGTTGTACGGGAAGTTTCAACCGATACAACCATCCACAACCATCTTCTGGTTATTAGTTTTAATAGTTCTAAGATAATTTTATTAGGTAGATTGTTTCCCCAAAATGCTTTTAGTTTATTTACTATTATTTTATTCTCACTTTCAATTTAGATAAAGATTAGTTAATTTTCTCTCTTAAGGAATAATTAGTAATTTACTTTTATTTTATCCAAGGATGAAGTGGTTTTTAATTACACACAATAGTTAATCCCTCCTTTATAATTACAATGCAATTAAATAAATAAATACATAAACACTCACATTAAAAAATTTATATAAACGTATTAATATAAACATATATATAGACATATGCATATGTGTGCACCCATATGCCTATGTGTATATATATCCATGCAACTATTATTATAAAACATACATTAATGAATACACTTGACAAGCTTATTACCATGCATTTAATTCCATAATACCATCAAATTATTACTAACCGATAGTCCAACCACAAAACAATATTCACCTAGTCCTAGGGACCATAATGAATATCCACAATGAATAAAACCCAAGCAACCAAAATCGGACATACATCCATAATCAAAGGACAAATGCAAAAAGACCCAACCTAGGAGCGGGGATCAAGGCTAGGCTTAGTCTTGCGGGACCAGGTACTGTCTCTGTAACAACAACAATGATTGAGGATTTTGGGGCATGCTCAAACCTATGAAGCTAGGTGAATTCGATGCCCACTACCTCCAAGCCTACATCACCGAGAAGAACTACATGTGCATTGATATACATATTAAAGAAGACATTGTAGACAGATGATCGGGATCGATATATTGTGTGGACCTCATCCATGTGAGTAACTATGACTTCATCCTGAATCATGAAGACTCATCATGTACACACACACACACACAAAGAATTTAACATGAGGGTTAGAATCTTGAGCATTGGGTTAGTCAATAATCGATAATAATAATAACTCATCATAATCATAATAAATGTCCTAAAACCATTAAGTGACATACAAGATTCAATAAATGTACTTTAATAGAAGCACATATCACATAGCATCCTAATTGTGTTCAGAAAGGTATTGAAGGTCCTTTATACATACATGGGGACAAACACATACAAAAATGATACCTTCAGACAATATGCCTGATATTAGAATTCTCAAGTACAAGCTGATGAAATTATTATGAACAACTTATAGGAAAAAAAGTATTAAGTTATAAGGAAACATCTAAAGATCTTACTTAATTCAAAAAGCGCAAAACTTGTATTAGGGTTAGAGGGGTATTACATCCTCCCCCCTTAGCTTTGACTTACTCCTGGAAGTTGGAAGAGATGAAATGAACTATACACGTAAGTCGTAAACTGTTATCAAATAGAATTGCAATATTACTACTCTAGTACCTACTTTAATGACTATATGCATACTTCTCCAATTAAGAGTGTTGACAAATATTATTACAATTATGGTGTAGATTAACTCGGTTCCAATGGTAAGAGATTTTCAAAATAATTACCTATCTGATTCTTTCACTTAATGTAGTAAGTTTGTCAATAGATACTCATATTAGAGTATTACTTCAAAATTACTTTTATCAACTTGAAAATCTAAAGTATTCTTGTTTTATTAACATTAGTGTATTAGAAAAATGTGTGTTCTACCAATAAAATTTTCGTTTCCTAACACAATATAAAATTTTCCTATCTATGGTAGCCAACATAAAAGGAGGAATTTTTGATAACCTTTCTATTTTTTGAGACACAATCTAATACTACACGATACAACATATGGAACTTTATTTCAAATAGGGTTCTAAAATTTGGGTTCCTTACCAACTATGCATGACAAACAAAGAGAGGTATATAACATTTATATTTATTATTTTCATTAGGGGAATACAACAAACAATTTTTACTTAGCTTTGTACTCATGAAACTAAAACAATCCATACACTTACCTTTTGTGATAAAGCACAATTTTATAAGAAATCTTTTGGAAGACATAAAACAACCTCTTTTAGCAAACAGTATTCTTTTTTCATCAAGATGTAAATATACTTTCAATACTTAGGACACATACACATTTACAATACATATTTTCTAAGTCTTCTTTCATAATAATTTTAGGGTTTGATTTCCAAAATGCATTCACACCCCTAGAGGAGATCTAATCAATATCCCCAAATTTTTATGTCAGGCAGTTTCCATATAGCATTCAATTAATGTCAAACAATAATGTACAAGAGTTCTTTCAAGTTCCCTATTTCATAATGATTATAGATCCATCAAGAGATGAAAAAGCACATGATTCCTACTACTATCCTCATAACAATAACAATTAAATCAATAACATTAACTTAATGTACATAAATTTAATTTCTACCCTTTACCTATTTGTAACATTGCCCTTATACCCATTAATCTTTTGAGATAATCTTGTATCCAAGTAGAAATTGAGTAACATACATAACATTATTCTTATAGCATGTATTTACCGCAACCACTTCTTTTCATAGTTTATTAATCACTTAGTATTGTTAACTACTAAGGTGTTGATCACAATGTATATAAAAATTGAATTTGTTTTCATAATACTCATCTAGGATCCTAACAATTCACTAGGCATCAAGAAATACATATATGTATTAAAACAACTTACAACATTAGTATAGATAATCCATTGTCATACATACTCTTCTCTAGACTTTCTTGATTGTTAGCTTAACTCATTTACTATGCAAATTAACATGGCATGCATAAATAATATAGCTTCTTACCAAAACAGGGATACAAATTCTTCTTCCAAAATAAAAATGTGAATTATAACCTATGATAAAATCTTGGGGACGTAAGTCCTTCACCCAAGGGTTTCTTAATTAAGCATTTACAAATTTTCCTGATATATTATTGCCTTTTCTAAACAATTTTAGTCCTTCAAAACTTATTTCTTAAGAGGGAAGAGAGAGACAGAGAGAAATACACATGGAAATAAATTGTTTGTTTCTTACCTTTCAAGTTCCTACTTCAAGAAGTCACAAGAGAGGGGAAAGAGAGAGATCATTCAAATTGTTATTATATAGCAAACTATCTATTACAACCTTATTCACTCATGTGTCCTAGTTCTTCCTTTCACACAATGATCTATGCCACCACTCTCTTTCATCTTTTGCCAAGAATAAGAGAAAAATTCATTTTTAAATTTTAAACCAAGACACGACACCAAACTTTTCACATCTTTCCTAGGTACAAATTATTAGCCATGAACTTTAATTACTACCATTCCAGTCCTATAAGAATAAAATCAAGTACTACCACAATCATTTCTTTCTTCGCATTAAAGGTGCAAAGGAAATTCATTTCTAAGAAGGAATTCAATTGGGCATTTATAAGAAGATAAAGTGCACAACATTTCTAATAAAATATATTATAGGTAGGGTCAGGAGATAATATTACCTACCACGGTAATTAAAACATCGAGTATCCTTTTTACTTTAGGTTTTCCTAGAGATAACAGCGTCATTTATGAACAAGACGATGACACACACAAGTCTAAGGAATTCCTTAACATCTTATTTATAGAAAGCATCCTTTTAACATCATTAATCTCATAATGCAAATCATAATTTATAATATAACTCAATCATAGAGGAATCAGTTTACCTTTATAAGACAATGTATCATAAATACAAGAAACAAAGCCTTCATTTCCTCAAATTCAAATTTTGTTGGCATACAGATGAAAACAAAGGAGATAGAAATAAAATATTCAATGTTATGCATAAGCGAGCTTTAGTCCTAGAATTCCCAGTGTAGAAACCTAGGGCTCTAATACCAAGACGTCACGCCCCACCAGGGAACCTAGGAGGAAAAGCCAACTAACTACTAAGTGATGTGAATATTTTTTTTTAAATGAAATATTATAACTAATCTAAGTCCTCACAGGTTCCCTAACAATATTATTCAAGTACCATAATCCAATCTAATAATTTGACCATTAAGGCATTGATTGATTAATATAAGTTTGCAATTCATTCCTTTACTCTTAACATTAAGTTACATGTATAATCTTACCTTCAATCCTAATATTTTAACATGCATCCATGTGAGTTATCCTTTACTAAACTTATGTCATTATTTACATTATTCATTAAGAATTCAGATGAAAGATAAACATTCGATGGATATGCAATGCCCTATATACTTTATTATTTCATACGCATTTGTGAAACATAGTAACCATAATCCAATATTAAATTCTATAGCTATTTATTCATAGATTCATTAACTCATAATATTTTTCCCTTTCCTTTTTCCTAGATCTACCCATTCCCTTATATATTTCTTTTAATTACATTGATATACATCATATCATCAGATCCAATGATTTACAAGATTGCACATGCATAAGCACATCTTTAAAGATACAATAAGAAGTCTTCAAAACTGGAAATCCAGAAGGAACAGGAGCCAAGAACATCTGTCTGACCACAAACGGTGCCTTGATATAATAAATATTAACCACCCAACCACATGGATCCAAAAATATTCCACTCCCCCGTGCTAGGAGACAAAGACCAAGGTCCACGCAAGAAGGTAACAACTAGGATACTCCTAAGGTAATGATAGCCCTTCCCAAAACATCACACCACTGAAAACACAAGAATATCACAAAGACATAAAGAAAATTGGTAGGAACTCTAAGACACATGCTAGGTGAGTTTCATCACATAGCCCTCACCCCTTGGGTTTCCCTGGTCAACCACTATGGGCCCCGGCCCCCAAGTAGGCACATTCGGAACCAAACATCTCTCATAGGGACGAGACTGTCTGATTGTGCAATCGTAATAGCACCTTCTCCCACTCCCATCTGTAGCCTTTACTAGCACTACCAGCATGGGTGAGGCTTATCTTAGTTAATGTTTAGTTCCCTTCCCATAAATTATTATTATTATCAATGAATTAAATAACTCCAAAGTGGGTTGTCCTGGTACTAGCCACTTAGGGCCCCGGCCCCCACTGTGAGCCACTCACCTAGTGTTATTAGGATCCCTACCTTTAGCAACAATAAAAATGGCATAAAAGACCCACATAATAATCCATAGGAAGACATAACATTTTCTCAACATCAAACAGTTGAGTTTAGGAAAGCACTAGTTGTCCCGAATCCTTTGGACAACCCTAAACCGCAATCGAGTACACAGATAGATAAAACACATCCACATTGCATCAAATGCATCACAAGGGATTTACAACACATAATTACATCAATTAATTCAACCCAACACAAATCATAACATCTTAACATCATTGGATTGGGTTTAGGAGATCATTGATTGTCCCTAATCCATCGGACATTCCTAAACCCTAATATAGCATACAAGCAAATAGATAACACATAAAAAGACATAAAAATGCACCAATCATCAATTATTATACACAACCATATCACCAGTTCCTTTAGGTACCAACTCAAACCAAAAAACATCATAACAAGATCACATTGCAGAAAACATGCTAATTCCTAAAATTTGGCTAAGTCTGAAATTTCCTAAAACCTTCAAAATCTAGAATCTTTATTTGAACTCCTAGGAGGTTGAAACCACTCTCAAACATCTTGGAAGGTATTACATAAAATTTAACTTAAATTATAAGGAATTAAGAGTATTTATCTTATACTTAAATGTTACATTTTATGTTTCGCTCTAAGGCTAAAATCCGACAAAGACCACCCTAAGCCCTAATCTGGATTTCCAAAATTATCCAAACTCTTGAGAGGGTTCCAAAAGTTCCTAAACATAATACCATATGAAAAATAAGTGTCCTACAAGTTTACACACCCCCTAGGGTCAACCCCAGGTCAACATGACATGTTAAGCCCTTCCAAAAACCCTAAAAACCAATCTGGAAAAGTCCTGCGCAAGTGGTAGCCTAAGCTGTGTGGGTGGTAACCTAATCTACATAGGTGTTGCTTCATCCTGTGTAGGTGTTCATGTATCCTATGCAGGTGGTGCCCAAAACCTCATAGGTTGTCAAAATTTGTGTTTATCTAAGAAAATGGCTTGCAGAGTTGGTTTCCAGGAAGAACTGGGAGAGATGGAGGTATGGGAAGTGAAATCATGGCAAGACCCATTTCAGATCTCCATTCTTCCTTCCAAAACATCCCTCAAACCATTCTTCCCTGTAAGGTACTCCTAGATACATAGTCAGAGAGAAAAATGGGCACACGGACCAACATGAAGACAAAGAGGAAGAATGGAGTTCTCTAGAATCTGAGATTATTGACAAGCGTAATCAAAGCACAAGGAAATGCTACAAGGATACTGTGAAGACTCAAACTCTATCACAATCATGAAGGAGGATAAAATAAATAGAATACATGATAGTGTAATCAAATAATACCTAATATCTCATATAAATATATTCATCCTAAGCCTATACTTTTACTAATGCAGACAAAATGAATTATCATTGTAAATCCTTACATTGCAACTCAAGTGGTAAAGTAAACAGATAAACATAATACATTCCACAAGATCAAGAAATCATATAAAGAGGATCATCCTCCAGGATAGATCCTATCTGGGGTCCTATGGAGATACCATTGGAGAAGAAGTCCAGAACCTCCAATCCTCCTTCAATACTCCTCTAGATCCTTCTACAGGAAGTCACAAGCCTACTCTGGAAATTCTATGGGTCCAAAAATACTTTCTTATCAAAATACTATAATGTTTCCTTTTGAAATCATTCCCTTCCCGCACACCCATCTACACAAGCCTTCCTTTCATATATATGTTGTAGGATTGGTTGCACGGGAAGTTTCAACCGATGCAACCATCCAAAACCATCTTCTGGTTATTAGTTTTAATAGTTCTAAGATAATTTTATTAGGTAGATTATTTCCCTAGAATGCTTTTATTTTATTTACTATTATTTTATTGTCACTTTCAATTTAGATAAAGATTAGTTACTTTTCTCTCTTAAGGAATAATTAGTAATTTACTTTTATTTTATCCAAGGATGAAGTGGTTTTTAATTACACACAATAGTTAATCCCTCCTTTATAATTACAAGGCAATTAAATAAATAAATACATAAACACTCACATGGAAGTCAATACTCAGGACATCAAAGTAGAAATGAGAACTCTGTCTTTTTCTCCTCTTCCTAATCCCTTGACTTCACCTCAGGGTAGGTTGAATATTGGTGAAAAGGAGGGTTTGGACAACTCTTGGAATACAATGGAGAAAAAAATAATAATAATAATAACTCGGGAAAGAAAGGATCTACTACTCCAACAGGAAACATATTGGGAAAACTATCTAGCAAGAAATCTGAGTACACCTTAATGGGGAACTCAATAATTAAGCTGGAAAAAAAGGAGGTAGCCAAAATCTTGGTGTTCAGACAAGAGGTAAAAGCCAGCAGAAAGAAGATATAGGATCTCTGAAGAATGAGAGAGGAAGAAAATCAGAAAAATCACAAAGGGAAGAAGAAGAAAAATAGAATATTGTAGATGGAAGGTAGCTCACCATCCAGCAGGTATGGTCACCAATCTAATAATGAAGATTGTTTCCTGGAATGTTAGAGGATTAAACGGTCCTCATAAACAAGATGAAGTTAGAAACTTAGTTAGAGATTCCAAGTTAGACATGCTTTTGATTCAAGAAACCAAAATGTCGAAAGACAAAATTGAAAAAATAAAATTGATGAAAATGGAGCCTATTTGGGTAGTAGCTCGGATGGGGCTTCGGGGGGTTTGGCTATCTTTTGGAACCAATTTTATTTAGTTTGTAATCTAATCAAAGAAGACAAAAACTTCCTAGCTGTGAAAGTTCAAAGTACTAAAGACAAGTTTGAGTGGATCATAATTAATGTCTATGCTCCAAATATGAAAAATGGAAGACTCAAACTCTAGAAGAAACTCCAGAGTGTAAATCAGACCTATATCAACTCTAATATCTAGATAATGGGAGATTTCAATACTCCTTTGAAGCAGGAAGAGAAGTTTGGAGGTAATTTATCTCAGGTGGATAGTAGGATGGATCTGATGGACTTTATATTAAATGAAGGCTTGATGGACATTGATCTGGAAGGCATAAACTTCACTTGGTCCAACCGTAGAGTGGGAGCTCACCTCATTCAAGTTAATCTCGACAGAGTTCTAATCAACCTGGAGTGGTACACTCGTTTTTCCTGCTCCCTCTCTTCCATCTCAAGAATAGGTTCGGATCACTTCCCTATCTCTTTTACCTTTTCTCCTTTTGATGGTAAAAGAAATGCTCCTTTCAGATTTGAAAAAATTTGGCTTGATCATC
>MU227211.1:104092-115620 GCA_018584345.1 Thuja plicata
TGGAGTTAAAATAAATTCAAGAGGAAATCCAATCTGAGGGTCTATCAGAGAATTTGAGATCCAAAGAATAGCAGATTCTTGTGGATTACCACAATATAATTGCCAAAGAGGAAACTTTCTAGAGACATAGATCTAGATCATTATGGCTCAAAGCTTGAGATAAGAACACTAGGTTCTTTCACCTTACGGCCCTCAAAAACAAAGTTTCAAATAGGAGTCATTCCTTATCAGCTCCTAGAGGTATCATCACCAAGGAAGAGGAAATCAGAAAGGAGAAGATGGAGTACTTCGCGGGCCTTCTAACTAAAGACCAGAATCTTAGTCATGGGGATCAAAGAAAACTTCTCGACTGTATTCCTAGTATCTTGGATAATCAGAGTAACTCTTTTCTAAAAGCTATTCCTAAGAATGATGAAATTAGGAAGGCCATTCTATCTTTTGAAGGAGAAAAATCCCCGGGGCCAGATCGCTTTCAGATGTTCTTCTTCTAGCACTTCTGGGAAATTACTGGTAAAAATGTATGCTCTGTAGTTAAGAAGTTCTTTGGGTCTAAAACTATCCTCAAAGAGTTCAATGCCACTTTCATAGCCCTTATTCCAAAAAAACTAGGAGCTGACACTATGGATGGCTTTAGACCAATAAGTTTGTGCAACTCTTTTTATAAAATCATATCAAAAGTCCTTACTTCTAAATTGTTGAGCATCCTTCCTAATTTGATTTCTCCTCAACAGAATGGCTTTGTGCCAGGGAGGCAGATTCTGGACTCGATTATGGTTGTTCATGAGAATATCCATTCTCTCTATGCGTCCAAAAAACAAGGTTTTCTAATGAAATTGGATCTATCCAAAGCTTATGATTGTGTGGACTGGGAATTCCTCCCTCGTGTTTTGAGTTCTTTTGGTTTTGATGAGGGAGTGATCAAACTCATTATGCAGCTGGTTACTACGGTTTCCTCCTCTGTTTTGGTTAATGGGGGATCTTCTCACTTTTTCCACCCTACTAGAGGTTTGAGACAAGGAGACCCCATTTCCCCTATTTTGTTTTCTATCATGGCAAAGAGTCTGGGTAGATTCATCCAAAGACTTGTGAACAAAGGTTTGATCTCTGGTCTTCAACCCTCTTCGGCCCAGCTGAGATGCTCGCATGAGCAATTTTTTGATGATACTATAATGATGGGAGAAGCTTCAATAAAAGAAGCTAGAAATATGAAGATGTGCCTGAATTCTTATACTGGAGCTTCAGGCCAACTAATAAATTGGGAAAAAATCTCCCTCTTTTTCTGTAACACTCTTGATGAAAAACAAAGGAAGATTTCCTCTATATTAGGCTGTAAGATTGGGGTTATCCTGACTCCTTACCTAGGCCTCCCTCTTTGCATTAAACCTGATGATACTTTTTGGAATAAGATCATTGATAGATTTCACAATAAGCTTGCAGGCTGGAAAGGAGCTACCCTCAGCCTGGCTGGGAAAGTTCTACTTCTTAGGTCTACTCTTCAGAATCTCCCAGTTTATGCTCTAAGCCTCTTCAAGATCCCCAGTAAGTATGTTGAACTGATTGAAAAAATACAAAGGCGTTTCTTATGGTCGAGAGTGGAGGAAAAAAAGAAATTTAGTCTGGTTGCTTGGGAGGTGGTTTGTAAACCTAAAAAATGGGGAGGATTGGGGATCAGAATCATAAAGAACACTAATAAGGTGCTTATGGATAAACAGTGTTGGAGAATCTTTGAGGAAGAAAAGGAATGGAATTCTATTCTGAAAAGAAAATACCATATCCACTCTCTTGAGGACATGCTTAATAACCCTCAGGAAGTTAATGGATCCTTTATATGGAATAGTATCTGCAGAGGTAAAGAGCTAATAAAAAAGGGAGTGACATGGAAACTGGGAAATGGTAGGAAGATAAACTTCTGGTAGGACAAATGGCTGGAAAATAAATCCCTTAAAGAGAATGAAGAATGGAGCTTGGCTATTCTTGATTGCCAAGATATTGTGGGAGAAAAGGTGGCAGACTACTGGATTAATGAAAAATGGGTGGACCTTGGTACCTTTGAGGGAATACCGGCTCAAATCAATGCCCAACTCAACTCTTGGTTTCCTACTAATGATCTGGACTCTCTGATCTGGAGCTTGGAACCTAATGGAAAATTCTCAGTTGCTTCAGCTTTGGCCCTTTTGCTCACTAGTGGCTCCTAGCCTCTTAGTGCTCAGGTTTGGAATTCCAACCTTATCCCTAAAATTAACATGTTTTTTTGGCTCTTGACACAGGATAAAATCCTTATGGTGGAAAATCTCCATAAAAGAGGTTTCATAATGCCTAATAGATGTTACCTATGTCTCTCTGAAGCTGAAAACTGTAACCATCTATTGATACACTGTCCCTTCTCTAATCAAGTTTGGGACTTAGTGTTTAAGTATTTTTATGTGCATTGGGTCAAACCTTATAGTGCTCAGGAGCTGATTACTCAATGGATGTGTCCTAGAAAAGGTAAAGACTACAAGGAGATGTGGAATCTCTTCCTTCCTCATTTCTCTTAGAGGATATGGAAGGAGAGGAATAATAGGGTCTTCAAAGAGAAAAATCCTCCCATTCAGTGGTGGATAATCATATAATAAGAGGAATGTTGGAAAATTTTAATGTGTCTTTTCCTCAAAGGAGTAACATTTTGAACCTTCAGGAAATATCAAGTTTTGAATGGGGTAACCCTAGAAATCAAGAGACTAAGACTTTAGACAAGAGGGAAAATACAAGATGGTATGCTCCACCTTATGGATGGGCAAAAGGAAACTTCGATGGAGCTGCAAAGGGGAATCCGGGAAAAGCTGGAGGTGGTGGATGCATAAGAGATAGTGCTAGGAATTGTCTAGGAGAAATTGCTGCTCCTTTTGGAAATCAAATGAACCATGTTGCTAAAGCAATGGCAGCTCTTTTGGTTGTCAGCCAGGCTAAAGAAAAAGGAATTTTGAAATTCTAGTTGGAGGGAGACTCATTAAATATCATTAATTGCATCAAAGGAAAAGGTAAAGCTTCCTGGACTATAGCTCACATAATAGACAAAATCAAATCAACTCTGCTTATTTTTGAAGATTGTTCCATTTCCCACGTGTACAGGGAAGGAAATAGGGTTGCGGACAGTTTAGCCAATGTGGGTGTTAAATATGAATCAATGACATCATGGAATGGGGAGGTGGATTTAAGGTTTGAGATTTTGCATCTCATCAAGTACGACAAAGTGAATCAAAATGAAGGCTCTCTGAGAATAAGTATTAATAATGATTATGACAGCTAAGTTTAATTATGGTTACTACTTTCAGCCGAGGCTTGTGGGTTTGAAATAAATTTACTACTCACATGGACTGTGGGTCACAAATAGCAAGCGAAACCAGAAAAAGCTAAAGCTCTACTCTCTGTCAAACTGTAGCCTGCTAGTTCAAAATTTTTCAACAATGGGGGGGTTTGAAGAGGGAGGAGCCAATGGATTACTCAAAATGGAAGAAGAAGAGGAAGGTTTGGAGAAGACTCAGAAATGGGGGAGTTACGAGCTTCATGTAACAATTGCACGGTTTGGATAAGGAAATCATGAAGAAATTTACAGATGGTTGGAAGAATGGGAGGGTGAATCTGTGGGGAAAATATATCCCACTAACCCTAAATCTTATCTCTGAAATCATAGGCAATCCTGCTGAAGGAATGAATTTTTATAGAGACGACAAAAGGATGGGCACTCAAGGCTTCAAGATCTTCCCAAAAAATGAAGAAGAGCAAGCCCTTCTGACCAAGAGCAGGGGAGATTATGTAGACATAAAAAAGATCAAAAGCCACTGGGCTAACATCCTCACTGTTATGATCGAATACTTTACTCTGGATGGTAGGTATTCAAAAATCTATAATCTTCATTTCATCCTTGTGAATCATTTCAGGCACCAGAAGTTTGTTTCTTTCCCCTCCTATTTTCTCAGCTCTCTGAATAATAGTACTATTCAACAGAAGAAAAAAGCTTCGAACCCTATTCTGCATGAAGGTTATATTTTGCTTATTTTTTATTATGTTAAAAATCAAGTCTCAGACCCAATCCCTAAAAGGGTCAAAGGGAAATTTAGAAAGCTGAACAGGGTTATTAAGAAAGTGAAAACTAAGAAGAGGGATCAAAAAAGATCAAGAAAAAGGAGATCACTAAGGAAGAGATGGAGGTTAGCCTAAATACCCAAAGAAATGAAGAGGATAAAACCCAGGATGAGGAAAAAATGGAAGAGCTAGAGACAGATGAGGTTGACTCGGGAAATCCCAAGATGAACAAGGCCGAAGATGATGAGGTATCCAATAAAGAGGATGATAAGATAGAAGCGTAAGACATTAATCTGTATGAGGAAGATGAGAATAGGGAGAAGGAAGCAGACTACCTCAAGAAGAATGAGGAAGATGAAAATAGAGAGAACGAAGATGGAGAGGATGAAAAAGAAAAAGAGGAGGAGGAGAACAAGGAAACTGAAATGGAGGAGAATAGAAGCCTTAGGAAAGAAGGTAAGAAGAAGAAAAAACAAAAAATTGACTCTGACTACAAAATGACGGGTTTTGAGGCTGATGAAAGAATCCCAAAAAGAACAGAGGATTATGGGGCTAACATGGAGAAGTGGATTGGGGAGGAAATGAATACAATGAAATAGCACCTCAGGAACATGCAAGAAGCTATAGAGCCTATCAACTCTAGAATGGTAGAAATGGAGAATGAGGTGAAGATTAAGGTAAACAACAAAAATAAAGATGATGACCTTACAGTTAGGGTCAATGAAATTATGGAAGATAAGTTCAATGAGATGAAATCCCAGATTAGTCATAATGGGCACATGATAAATATCATTCTGAAACATAGTAATGAAGGGCTGAAAGTTTTTGTCCAGAATCTCAAAGCTTTATATGCCTACCTGGAAATGAGTCTGCTGGAAAGAACTTCTTTCACAGTGGAGGGTGATATTGAGAGTGGGGGCCCGAGTTCTAGAACTCGCAGAGGCGTCAAAAGAAAAGTTCCTGAGATCCCTAACAAGATGCTAAAGCTGAAGGAGGCTATTGACTTGATGGAAAACATGCAGAAAGAGGCTGAGGAAGCCTATGAAAAAATGCATTAAGCTAGGAGCTACGCTGGATGGTCTGCTAGTTTTTTGCTGGTAGTTTAGCTGGTAACTGTGCTTTTTAGTCTGGTTTTCTATTTCTTCAGGTTTTGGGTTTTTTTTTTGGGTCTTGTTCTTTTGTTCGTAGTAGGCATATCATGTTTGTAAGGGTTCTCATTCACTATCTTTAATCACCTATTGTACTATCTTTAATCACCTATTGTAAAAGGTTTCGGGTTCCTTTCAAAACCTATTTTTACCTTAATCAAAAACATTTATATAAATGTATTAATATAAACATATATATAGACATATGCATATGTGTGCACCCATATGCCTATGTGTATATATATCCATGCAAATATTATTATAAAACATACATTAATGAATACACTTGACAAGCTTATTACCATGCATTTAATTCCATAATACCATCAAATTATTACTAACCGATAGTCCAACCACAAAACAATATTCACCTAGTCCTAGGGACTATATGAATATCCACAATGAATAAAACCCAAGAAACCAAAATTGGACATCAATCCATAATGAAAGGAAAAATACAAAAAGACCCAACCCAAGAGCAAGGATCAGGGCTAGGCTTAGTCTTGCGGGACCAAGTACTATCTCTGTAACAACAACAATGATCAAGGATTTTGTGGCACACTTGGACCTGTGAAGCTAGGTGAAGTTGATGCCCAGTACCTACAATCCTGCATCACTAAGAATAACTACATGTGCATTGATATACATATTAAAGAAGACATTGCAAACAGATGATCAGGATCGATATATCATGTGGCACACACACACACACGCACAAAGAATGTAACATGAGGGTTAGAATATTGAGCATTGGGTTAGTCAATAATCGATACTAATAATAACTCGTCATAATCATAATAAATGTCCTAAAATCATTAAGTGACATACAAGATTCATTGAACGTACTTTAATAGAAGCACATATCACATAGCATCCTAACTGTGTTCAAAAAGGTATTGAAGGTCCTTTATATATACATGGGGACAAACACATACAAAAATGACACCTTCAGACAATATGCCTGATATTAGAATTCTCAGGTACAAGATGATGAAATTATTATAAACAACTTATAGTAAAACAAGTATTAAGCTATAAGGAAACATCTAAAGATCTTACTTAATTCAAAAAGCACAAAACTTGTATTAGTGTTAGAGGGGTATTACAAATAATATGATACCGCATGGGTTCAATTAAAACTATAAACAAGTGGTGTGAAAAATATGCTACCACATAGCTCTGTAAGCCAAAGTTAATGGCAGAAAGGGTGACATCATCAATCTCAGAAATCTAAGCCCCTAACAAGCCCTATAAAACACCAAATAAATATATAAGCAATAGTTTACAATGAAGATTATGATTCACTTGAATTCCACAAATGCTTATGGTCCACAACTCTATTATCACAAGTTTATAAACAAATTTTATGTACCATTATTACAATATAAAAAAATTCTCTTCTTTCACACACAAGACTATTATTTAACAAATTTGTAGTCACAGTTAGAGAAGGATGGTCTAGATTGCATTCGTGGAGGTTAGAGGTTAGGACCACTTTTGCAGCAGGTAATAGGACTGTTGTAACCTAGAAGTTAGTATGTTTTAGTGTGTTTACCCTTAGCATGGGGAGATTTGGAGTGCTTTTAGGTTGAGAGTAGGTGGTATGGGCAGTGATGAAAATATTTGGGGTGCTTATGAACCTAGGGTGTAGACAGGTTCTTTTCTATGGTGAAGATATAGACTAGTATATGGGAATAACCTAGTAGGGTATGTGCACCAAGTTGTGAACCAAAAAAGTGGACACATGTTTTAAAAAAATTCAAATTCATATAACCCAATCGGGTTATTGAAATTTCAAAATTGTACTAGGATTTGTAACCAAGCCTAGACAATATTATTAAAAAACTCTATCTTTCTCAGAACCTGACTGAGAGAGATAGAGTTTTTTAAGAATATTGTCTAGGCTTGGATACCAAGCCTAGTACAATTTCAAAATTTCAATAACCTGGTCGGGTTATATGAAATTTGAATTTTTTTTAAACATGTGTCCACTTTTTTGGTTCACAACTTGGTGCACATACCCTTTGAGAAGCCACGACAAAAAATGCTCTTGTTCAGATAAAGAATAAGGAGTAGGAAGCAATCCATTCTCTTGTGGAGAAAAAAATGTCTACTCTCAAGAAGAAGACATATAGAGGAGGGGCTTAAGATAGAGGAGAAGGCTTGTAACCTAATCCCCTTGTAAAAGAATATAATTTTGGCTCCAAAGGGTTCTTAAAGACTCATTCCATGAATACAATACTATATCCTTTGTATTATTATTTAGAAATAATATTTAATCCTAGACCATAATGTGATTTCAACTCCCCAATAGGAAAAGGATCACCATGAATGATATATTCAATAGTGTTCACGTGATCTGAAGATATAGAAGAATAATGATCTCCAACAGTGGGTATGAATGATATTTTTGGAATGTGAAGGTGGATAGGGTCGACTTTATATTCTCCAATGAAGGAGTTTGTTAAGTCTAAATAACCCCAATCATAACCAAGACATGCATTCTATTTGGAAGGAGATGAAGGAGGAGAAGGGGTAGATGTGAAATCTCTATTTTATGAGGATCTTGTTCCTTGAGAGTATCTTCTTTAGTACAACTTTCTCATGGTCCTCCTTTTTATGGGACAGAATAGGAATAGTTGTTGAAATATTAGAAAATAATGATGGAATGTAGTTTTGAAAGGTATGTGTAACTGAAACCTAACCGACTATTACCATTTCACATAAATACATAGAATTAGGGTCGCCCTTGATTGTAACTACCTATTTTTTAGCAACAAACTTAACAAAACCATGAAGAGTACAACTAATTTCTCCCAAAGCATGAATCCAATGCCTACCCAAGAGAATCTTGTGTGGTAAAGGTCATGACATAACATATATGAGGGTTGAAATAGTAATTGGTCTAACTTTTGAAGGAAAAATAATAGTGCCTAAATTTGTGTTGCTAGATTTATCAAACCCATGAATAAACAAAGAGGATATAGCAAGAGAATTTGAATCCACCTTGATTTTGGGCAATAGGTCTAGACTACAAACATTGAGAGCTAAAACAGGGTTAACAATAGTTTTCCTAATACCCACACTATTAACATACAAGATGATCATTAGTGGGTCTATTGTACTCCTCTTTATAGAGGTGGGAATTCATGCAGATAGAACATGATATTCAAGGAATCTAGTCAAATATGATCTATCAATGCATTTGTATTCATAGTTCTAGTGGAAGAGAGTAGTAGGATCTTTGAGGAGCTTCATTAAGCATACCTTGGTAAACTAGAGCAGTTTGAAGCAAATCTCAAAGTGATATCTTGGAAGGACTAAGTCAAAGGTTCTCAAAAAGATCATATTCACTTGGTCGCTCAACTAAAGGTTTAGGTTCTTGAGGAAGATTTTGTTGAGAAAGTGGTAAAGAAGTTGGATTTTAATATTTTGTTTATTTCTACAAGTTTTTTAAGTATGGGCTATCATTCTAGAATTGGCCTTAGACTTAGTATATCTTGTAAAAAGGTCTAGTGAGTTGTTTTGGAAAGGAACACCACAAATAGAAAGAACACTCTTTGGATAAGGACTACTACAATCACATAAGTGTCCAATCTCTTTGTCTCACTAGGGGTAGGAAAGACTACAATTGCATTCACAGACTTATTAAAACATGTTGAAGAATTAGTTGAAGTAACTTTCTCGACATCAACATCTGAGAGATCAGACGTGATATAATAATTATCATTCACTTATGCACCATGTCGAGAGGGGAATGAATTGGAATGAAAAGATGGTAGGGTAACACTAAGAAAAGTATCAATGCTCTCATCTTTTTGCAACAAAATATTTTTAATAGAAGAAATTTTACGAGAGTGATCAAAGGCATACAAGAACATAGGCCTAGCCAAGTCACCATCACATGCATTAAAAGTAACATTGTTAGTACTTTGAATGAAACAAGAAATTGAACTTTTAAAAGAAGATAAAAAATGCATTTTGAAAAGATTAAACCAAATTAAAGAAATAATCCATAAGCACGTTGACCAAAGGCCGACGTATTTTTCTAAATTGATGGCATGGAATGGGGTTTGGGGCAACACCCCCAAAAAAGAGTTGAGAAGGGAAATCTTTGATTGTCCTTTTTTTATAAGGACTGCTCAAAGGAATGATAAGGAATGCATTGAAAATAATACATAAGTAGTTTTTTTGTTAGGTTCACTAAAATGAAGAGGACTAAATATGACCCTCTTTGAGAACCAATTTGACAACACACATTCAAATACCTCCAACTAGATAAACTACTGATGATATCTAATTAGAGATAAAGGAAGAGAATATTTTAATTATATAAATAGAAAGTATGAATGACAAGGGGTTTTGTATCCAAATCTGAATGTCTTGGGAAAGGCTGTCTACATGGAACACTATAGTCTTATACAAACCAAAATAGAAAAGACTCGAAAAGGTGAAAACCCAACTTTGTTCTTAAAATTTTGGTTTCTTTTCCATATTTTCTATACTATTCACTTAATGCCAACATTTGTTGAGCATAAGAAGAACCCCAATAAATTGATTCTTCATCAAGGGCTCATGTTGCTACTGTTTGAGCACCTTCGGGCTAAAGTGTTAGGACCCCTGGTAAACATATTAAGGGTGGTGATGAAGGGGACAAAATGGAGTTGGGGGAGCTTGTTAAGGACATATACACTGATGATTATGAAGAGGAGGAATCCCCTCATGCCAACTTATGCTGGTTATGGATCCCTCAGCTTATGCCCTCTGGACTAATGATGAAAATAAGTTAATATTAGAGTTGATGGAGGATGAGAAGAAATCCAAGGAAGTGATTGAGAAGAATCTGGAGTCATTGACCCACAGGGTGGACAAAACTGAGGAGACCATCAATAAAATCATGGAGCATAGCCTGAAGATTATGAAGTCTTCTTCTAAAAACATGCGAACTCTTGTGGCTAGGCTAGACTCCAGATACCTAGAGAAGGCTACCATAAATGTTGATCAGGAAAAGGATGAGCTGACAGGTGAAGCTCAGGGTCCTACGAAGCGAACCAAGGCCAGCATGAAGAAAAAATATCTCTCTACCACTATATATTGAAGACATAAATAAGGTGGCTCATAGGCTGAGCCAGATGGAGGAGGAGGTGGTAGCTACCCTCAAGAACCTTGCTAAGGGTTGTCTCTTCTCTTTTTTCTGTTTCTTTTCATTGTTGGTTGTTATGTCGTATGTTTCTGGCTTTTGGATGGCTCTTTAGGTTCTGGTTGTTGGCTGGCATTTTGTTCATGTTGGCATATTATTTTTGGGGGGATTTTTAATTCTCTATCTTAAGTTCTAGCTTTGTTTAGGGTTTCACGATCCCTTCAAAACCTATTTTTGCATTAATAAAAAACAAAGTTGAATAAAAAATGAAATAAATAGAACATGAGAAAACCCTCATGCATTTGAATGTGTCCAATAAAATTGAACACACACGTGAGAGGAAAAGTGTTTGGGGTTGTTTGGATACTTCCCTCAATCAAGTCCCTATTTCTATGTTTCCACCTCCACAACTACCAAATAGATAGATAGATAGATAGATAGATAGATCAAAAGATAAAATGGAAAATGATTTGATATATAGGGTATGTGATAAATCCCAAGATGCTCAAAGACACAAGAGAGATAAAAATATATTACCAAATAGGCTTGAGAAAACAAGATAGCTTTGGATATTGTTGTGACAGATTATTGTAGCAAAATAGAGACTATTGTAGCAAGCTAGACAGAGAGAACAAGAGAAAGTTGTGAAAGCCAAGAGAGTGCTAGAGATTTTGTGAGAAATTCCAAGAGAGTAACCAAGAGAGAATCTAGAGATATTGAATGAAGTGAGAGATGAATTCAAAAGTGAGAAGACAAGGGAAAAAGAGGTTTTCAAGACGTTCTGGATGATTCCATGTCAATTCTATTGAACTAGGTAGGTGACAAGTGTTAAAATGCTCAAAATTGGCATTTGAACATTAAGATGTTGTGGGACATTCACATGATATGCTAGTATCCAGAAAATCACTCTAAAAAATGATAATGGCAAGAGAAACGCATTGTTAATGCAAAAGTGACACTAAAGGATAGGTGCCCAAAATGACCCTAAGGATCTTGAGAGGGAAAAAGTTGATGCAAGGGAAAAGATGAACCTACTCAAATGCTAGGGGAACGGACACTAAAGTGGCTAGGAAAATGTAGGTAAAAATGCAAAGGGGTATGCAATTTTACTCTCTCTCTCTCTCTCTCTATATATATATATATATATATATATATATATATATATATATATATAT
>MU227211.1:127861-146094 GCA_018584345.1 Thuja plicata
TGATCCTGGTCTTGGGGGTGCTGGTGGTAGGGTTAGGACTAGAGGTGGCCGAAGTGGGGTTCAGACTAGTGCTCCTCAAGTTGGGTTGGTTACCATTTTGGAGGATGAGGAGGCCATGGAGGAGGAGGCACCCCAGTTGGTGTGGAGAGTTCACTGGCAGACAGGTGTTGTTCTGGCTCCTAGAGAGGAGGACAAAGTTGTTATTAAGGATGTTGATATTGAGATTGGTGACATAGACGTGGACGCTCTAGATGAGAAGAGTGTGGAGACTGGTTCCTCTAATGATAGTGGAAACACTGGAAGTAGCAAAGGGGAGAGCTCAGAGAGTGATGATCATTCTTGGATTGTTAGGAGGAGAGGAGGTGAGGGTTTGGGAGACAGGGCAGAGGAGGGGGATATGGATGTGGCTATGGGAGGTATGGAGGATGATCCCTCAGAGTTGGAATGCCTCACTCAGTAGGTATAGGACCTTCAGGCCAGGCTTTCTTTATCTGATGCACATGCCACTGCTTTCGAGGCCCATTTTACAGAGGTCGAGTCTAGAGAGTGACAGGCTCGAGCTGAGGTTCATTCTTTTATCAATAGTGTATAGGATGTTTCACACCAAGATATTATGGATAGATACTATAGATCTTTGTGCGTTGTGTAGAGAGAGAATGACTATTGGTGGTGCCATTATGAGGGTGCAATTCTGGCAGAGTAGAGAGTGCCTAGTTACACAGCTTCCCAGAGATTAACTAGGGCCCAGCGATCATAGAGCATCGACATTAGAGCTCTTGGTTCATCCCAGAGGATAGATTCTGACATGCCACCCCCTTGTCCACCTCCTGGTGAGGGTGGGGGTAGCACATGTTGATTTATGTATCATGTACCATTTTTGTAGTGATTCCATTTGATATACTCTGAGTAGTATCTATATTTGTATCCCGATACACTGTTATTTATTGATATATATGTTAATTACCTTCTTTTGTTTAGACTTATGATTATTCATTGTACTCAGATAGTTTGATTTATATGAGATGCAGCTAGAGTTTTTTTTATATGATGTGCAATGGTTTACTTGCTATTTGTATGATTCTACATGATTTGGTGGTTTTGATGATGAGATGTATATGCAATATGATTCTATTATGCAGACTCGTATATGGATGATTTACTTTTCCTATGATACTGACATGTATATGCAAGATGGTGGAATTGAAATGCATGTTTATATGAGATTCTTATGAAATGTATGTGATTTTATGATTTATCATGTATGCAACTACCATGTTTTTTCTTTCTTTTCTGATGTACTTAAAGGAATGAAAGAAATCTATTATGCGCAAAATATCTGAGTAATGCATGTGTTAGTTAGAAAGGAGTTACTTTCGATAGATGTGCTGTAACATTGATCAAATAGAATGGAATGATAGAAAGGATGTTCCTTTTTTTTGCATTTTTGGATAGATATGATTGATAGAAAGGATGAGTGTCTCAAGTCGTTGCCCCTATTTCCAATATTTGTCATCATTGCATCTTTTTTTGTATTTTTTGAAATTTTGAAGAGCATCGAATGATCTAGATCACATACCACCTGGATAGCGCCATGACCTCTTGATAGCGTAAGGAGTAGAGAGATTGAATAGAAAGAGAACCTAGTGCACCCAAATATTGACCATCTGGGTTCAACTTTGTTCCCTGTTTGAAAAGAAAGAGAGCCAAAAGCACCCAGATATTGACCATCTGGATACTACTTGTCCTCCAAATTAATCTAAAACAAAGAAATCAAGATAGAACTCCTATGTACCTAGAGTCCATCTGGATAACACTGTGAGCTCTTGATTTCTGAAAGGGTAAGCCAAGAAAACAAGATAGAAATCCTACGCCCCTAGAGTCCATTTGGATAGCATCGTGAGCTCTTATTTGCAACATAAAGGGAAAGACCATAGAAACCAAGATAGAACTCCAAAGCAACTCTGAGTCCATCTAAATAGTGTTGCGAGCTCTTGATTCTATAAAACCAAACAAGCAAAATAAAAGAGAAGGAATGTCCAATTCTTTCCCAAGGTTAATCTCAGATCATGGAACTGCATGGCTGCCAGGTAAGTGACAGTGCCTACCGCATTTATCCTAAATCATCATGGTCCTGAAATCAAAGTGAACATCCAACAAACAGTAATCAAATAAAATGAGTCATGATCTATCATAGCTACTCTCCTCACATGGTGGATCCTGGAGTAGCATAAGAACATAACCATGAAATATAGACTAACATCTGACTGACTTGACTGACCTAGTCAACATTTTTGGATGGTTCCCTGATGCAGTTGGATTCTCTTGATTGGCTTGACTCTTTGGATAGGCTTGATTGGCTTGATTGCTTGAGTGTGTCTGGTTTCAGTAATAGATTACTCATATAAGATTGACCTATCTGTTTTGAGCATACCCATCACTGTGTAAGATGATTGATGTGATTGATTGATTGATTGCTTTGATCATGTTGACAGTTGATCAAGCTGTGTCAGATGGGCCTAATACTAGTTCACAAATCTCATGATTGTGACAATTGATAGATTGAATTGATCATGTTGGTAGCTCATCAAGTTGTGTCAGATGGGCCCACTGCTGATTTGCAAAGCTCATGATTGTGACAATTGATAGATTGGCTTGGTTACCAGTTGCTTGTTGATTGATTGGGCATGATCACCCTATGCTCTTTTGATAACCGAGTTGGTTTTATTGCTTTGAATTTTGTAATTTTTTGAATTTTTTCGATGAAGATTGATTTTCTCTTGATTTTTTATCTTTTTTGGATTTTTGATGATTTTTTGGATTTTTTGGATTTTTCAGGACATTTTGAATCACCCCTAGTCTGGTGGACCAGTATTTAACCATGGGTAAGTGTTTTGTGCTCAGAGGGGATTGTGCTTCTTGATATAGCTTGGGTAGTCAGTCTTGCATTTGAAGTGTGCTCAAGCTTTTGGAGTTCATTGATGGTGAAGCTGGATTTGAACACTTGGCGCATGTTTTCTAGGTTTTCACCAAGGTACCTACTCAATAGCACCTGATTGCCAAGATTTCACTAAGAGAGCGATGATTTTTTTTGTTTTTTCCAAGGCGCCTGTTTTCCAGGTTTTCACCAAGGTAACTTTTGTATTTTCTGATTTTTTTGGTATTTTCTGGATATGTAGATAGGTGCCTTAACCATAGGGACCTCAATGGTAGAACCTCTTGAGGTGCATGCTATTGATGTAGCCAGGGAGATGATCTCCTTCTGGTGTCGCTAGTATGAATTCCCCACTCTGAGTAGAGCTGACAATGAAAAATGGTCCTAGCAAGTTAGGCTCAAACTTTCTGGGTTTGACTCTCTCTGTTTGGTTCTTTTGATTTTCCATGAGGACAAGGTCTCTTACCTCAAATGTTCATAGCTTCACCTTCTTGTGATAGTTCCTTCTAAGATGATTCTGATAGCCTTGTAAGTGGTCGAAGGCATATTGTATTCTTTCATCTAGTAACTCTAGTTCACTGAGCCTTGCTACTCTGTATTCTTCATCTGTGATCAGGTTCTTTAATGATATCCTTAGGGATGGGATTTCAACTTTTAGGGGTAATACCACCTCTGATCAATAGACTAGGGAGAAAGGAGTGGCTCCTATAGGTGTTCTCACACTAGTTCTGTATGCCCATAATGTGGGACTAAGCTGTAAATGTCAGTCTTGCCTTGATTCATTCACTGTTTTCTTCAAGATTTTCAAGATTGTTTTGTTTGTAGTTTTGGCTTGGTCATTCCCTTGTGGGTAGTAAAATGAGGAGAAACCTTGTTTGATATGGAACTATTCGCATAGCTCTTCAACATCCTTGTTTTGGAAAGGTGTACCATGATCTGTCAGGATTGTTTGGGGGATCCCGTATCGACAAATAATGTGGTTAAGTATGAACATTGCTATTTTCTTTCCAATGATGTAAGTGAGAGGAATTGCTTCCACCCACTTGGTGAAGTACTCTATTGCAGCTATGATGTATTTGTCTCCATTCACTGAAGAAGGTGTAATTTTTCCCACTAGGTCAAATCCCTACATTGAAAATGGAAATGATGATGTAATAGGATTTAGTTCTTGGGTTGGTGCATGGATGAGGTCTCCATGAATCTAACATTGTCTACACCTTTGTACATGTTTGTGTGCATCTGTCTCTATTGTGGGCCAATAGTATCCCATGCGGATGATCTTCTTAGCTAAGTTGTTGCCACCTCCATGGGTTCCACAAATTCCTTCATGTACCTCGTACAAATCTTTATGGGATTCCATGGAAGTGAGACATCGTAGTAGTGTTCCATCTAGAATTCATCTGTATAAAGTACTTGAGAGGATGGTATACCTAGAGGCTTGGTGGATGAGGGACTTTCTCTGGTTCCTAGACAAGTTGGGAAGTAAGACACTATTTTGGAGATAGTTATAGACATCTTGGTACCATGGGGATTCAAGACCAACAAGGATGCATGTTGATTCTATGATGGATGTTTGATGTGATGGCACCAAAATTTGCTCCACTAGAAACTGGAATTTTGTTTCGTTGCCTGGCATATCAATCAGTGATGCTATGGTAGCCATCGTATTTGCAGCTTTATTTTGTGCTCGTGGGACTTGCTCGAAGAAGATGTAATAGAAATTGGAGTGTAGTCTTTCCATTTGTGCTCTATATGGTATGAGTTTCTCATCTTTGGTCGTATAATCATTGTTGACTTGACTAATGATCAACTGTGAGTCTCCAAATACTTTTAGGTTCTTGATTCTCCATTGAATTTCTATCTTTAGACCAATGACCAGTGCCTCATATTCTTCTATGTTGTTGGTGCACGAGAAGTTGAGTCTGAAATATTTTGGATTTGTATCATGATCTGGAGCGATAAGTGATATCCCTACCCCCGCACCATGGTTCGTGCACAACCCATCAAAATATAGTCGCCATACTTCAATCGCTGGTTGTAGTGTCATGATAGATTCGTCAGGAAAGTCAGAAATAATAGGCTGATGGTCCTGAATAGGTGCCTCTGCTAGTTGATCTGTGATCACTTGTCCTTTGATGGCCTTTCTGTCTATGTACTCAATGTCAAACTCACTCAAGATCATTACCCACTTCGCCATTCGTCTGGTGAGTGTTGCTTTGCTTAGGAGGTACTTTAAAGGATCAATATGTGCGATCAACTTTTTTTGGTGACTCAACATATAATGTCTCAGCTTCTGGGAACCAAAAGCAACTGCAAGACATGACTTCTCAATTGGCGTATAGTTTAGCTCCTATCCAACCAATGTTCTACTTAGATAGTAGATGGCCCTCTCTTTACCTACGTCCATATGAATTTGATGTCTTTGTGCAGTAGATGTTGGAATGGGTGGCACTTATCTGCTAGCTGAGCTATGAAGTGCCTGATTGATTGGAGCCTTCCTTGTAACCCTCTTAGTTGTCTTAGGTTTGATGGTGGAGGCATGTCCAGTATCGCTTTGACTTTTGCTGGGTCCACTTCGATTCCTCTATGTGACACTATGAACCCTAGTAGCTTTCCTGCTGTGACAGCGAATGCACATTTCTTTAGTTTTAGACAGACCTTAAATTCCTACATTCTATCAAAGATTGGTCCCAATACTTGTAGATGATCCTTGCAAAGTATTGACTTGGCTAGTATGTCATCTACATAATCTTCTATTGTTTTATGGATGAGATCATGAAATATAGTTGTCATAGCCCTTTGATATGTCACTCCAGCATTCTTTCAACCAAACGGCATGACATTCCAACAATATGTCCCCCAAGGACATGTGAAAGCTATTTTGTGTTGGTCCTCTACTACGATCCTTATTTGATTATACCTTGAAAAGCCATCCATGAGTGATAGCATTTGATGTCCAGCAGTTAGATCTACTATCATATCAATGTTGGGTAAAGGAAAGTCATCTTTGGGACAAGCTATGTTGAGATCCCTGAAGTCTGTGCAAATTTGTATCTAACCACTGTGATTTGTAACTGGTACCAAGTTAGATCTCCAGTCCGCGTATGGTATAGGTCTTATGAACTTAGCATCCAGGAGATTTTTCAACTCTGTCTTGACTAGAAATGCAACATGGGGATGCATCTTTTTTAGCTTTTGTTTGACAGGTTTGGCATTGGGTAGAAATGGGAGATGGTGTAGTACTAGCTCTGGATCCAACCCTGGCATATCTGAGTAGGACCATAAGAGATTGATCATCCTTGCCTTGAAGAAACTAATGAACTATTCTCTCTCCTCTGGGGTGACTGATTTTTCCAAGTATATGTTCTTTGGGTTCTTGTCATCTCCCAAATTGACTTCCTCTATTTCTTCTGCTAGTAATGTTGACTTCTCCTCTGTCAAGGGGAGGAGTTCCTTCTTTCCATCTTCTAGTGCCTCAGTGAGGTTTTAACTAGAAGATACATCTTGTTTTAGTTTTTTATCATTCTTTTATTCTTTTTTCTTTTATGGACTGGAAAGAGGGGATTCCTCCCTGAAATATGCCGCTATGTCGAGGTTAATGGAGAAGCCTACCTTGTGGTCTCCTGATGGAATGCCTTCCCTAAGTCCCATGAAATGAACTATAGCATCATCATTCTTGAAGATATCTAAATCAGGTGGTCCTTGTTGATCCCACTCTATAAGCTCAGGGTGTACAAGATAGATACTTTCATGGTTGTTTGGCTCTATTTGACTGAAAGGGACTACAGATATGGTTCCTGAAAAACTAGACTATGATGTGGACGCACCACTTGAGGTCTGATAAATGACATGCTTGTCTATGTGGGGTTGTTCAGTAATGGTCAATTGTTCAAATAAGTCTTCTAGATTTATGATAGTGTCTGACCGAGGGGAATAATCTCAGATCGACGGTTTAGATTCGTGAAGGGATCTCCACTTATACTCATGGGAGTCAGTCTCAATAGAATGCTCGTCAGATGTCTCACTTCCTTGGTTATCATCAATTTCTATGTGGAGGTCTATTCGGGTTTGTGTAGTTCCCTCTTCAGCGGGCAACAACTATGCTAATATGTTTCCTATCAATACATGTTTTGTGTTGTGCCCCCAGTGTATCTCTGCTATTTGTTCCTGATTGACTTGAATGTCTTGGATCACAAGACTGGTTCTTAGTTGTCCATATCCCAACCCTCTTGTGTCTCTCTAGGTTAGTGGGAGAGACAATTCCATTATGCCTTTTTGTCTTGCCCCCAGCCTGGTTGTACCTTTGTACCCAAATCTTTGTATCACTGTGTAACCATTACCATAGTTTAACAGGGGTAGAGGTGGTCAAATTGTCTCTGGTGGGTCTTGGTATAACCAAGAATTGATGTCTTGTTCAAATGGCTTTTCTTCCGCTATGTCTCCCCATCGGACAAAGGTTGTGGGTGGACATCTGAATAGAATAGGCTGTGGAGTTTCTGTTGTAATGACAGGTTGTGGCATGCCATAATTTCTCAGGCTCTGAGGCATGTGCATGATGGTGAAAGCCTCTTCATATCTGTATTCACCACATCTCTTTTCAGTAATGGATATCTTACCTTCTTTCTGTGTGATATCTTTAAGATTTGAATCTGAAGAGGAGGGAATACTTGCATCCTGGTTAATGACTATCTTTCCTATTGTCCGTGTGACATCCTTGGGATTCGAATCTAAAGAAGATGGGATGCTTGCATCTTGGTTTGATGGTACCTGGTTATCAGTGCTGATTTAGACCACATTACAATATTGGAAAGGATTGGGATCTCCCTCTATGATGATTTCCTCTCCCTAAGGTGGGAACTTGATGCATTGATGGTATGTCGAAGGTATGGCTTGCATTTCATGTATCCAGGGTCTCCCTAGTAGCATGTTGTATCCCAACTCAAGGTCTAAGATTTGGAATGAAGTGTTTTTGACCACAGGACCAATACGAACAGGTAGAATGATAATACCTTTAGAGGACCTTTCCTCTTCATCATAAGCTCTGATATTTATCCTCCTTGTGACATCAATGCTTGATTCTGAGTAGCCTAGTTTCTTGATTAACTTTAGAGTACAGATGTTTAACCTAGCTCCACCATCAACAAGGACCCTATGGATAGCGCTCTTGTGAACCTGGAAAAGTAAGTGCAAGGGATCATTATGCAGGGGTTTATGTGGCAGCATCACGGTCTGTGAATGTGGCATGTTTGTTAGCAACTATATGGTTGACCATCATTTGGAAGCTCTTGGGTGTTATGTCCCTTGGGAAAGCTACATTTTGAAGGGCTTGGTCAAGTGCCAGTTTATGTTGTGGAGATATGCGCAATAGGTCAAACATGGAGATCTGGGCAAGGGTGCGCTTTAGTTGGTCCACTATGCTTGTTTGCGGATCTGAGTTTACTATAGGATTGGTCGATATAGTAGACGAGGATGGTACTCCTTGCAAGATGACTCTAGCATGACGTGTTGTTACAGCACATTTGTTACCTTGGTCTTTGATAGTGATTGTAGCCACGTGGCTATCTGAAGGATTGAGGCAATTGATAACATTATCACTATTGGCATATGTATAGTTGACTTGTTTTTCTGGTCCACCAGACCCGAAAGATTTTCCCTTGTTGTGATCACGAAAGGTATCATTGAAAATAGTGTGATCAGTTTTGCCTTTGGTTTGGGTATTTGTCACATCGATGGTCCCTGTGTCAATCAGGTCTTGGATAGCATGTTTCAATCGGTAACAGTTGGATGTTTTATGTCCTTTTATCCGATGGAACTCGCAGAAGTCTTTGTCATTATACCACCTTGGTTTGTTTTCATCCTGTTCAAAGTCCCTGATTTCTGGGAGAGTGATAGTGTTTGATTGTATTAACTTGCGTAAAGCTGATTCTATCGGCTCTCCTAATGGTGTGAAATCTTGTTGTTGGAATTGAAACTGTGGTCTACGTTGATTCTGTTGTTGACTATTTGACACAGCAGCCACTTGTACAAGAGGAGGTTGGTTTTGGATGTATGCTTTTTGAGTAGGCCCTATGCATTTTTGGTTGGCCACAGGTGCGCCTTGTAGTGACACTTTGGGTTGTGCATAGTTGACTGTCTTCACATCAATGACACCATCGCTAGTGACATTTTTTTTTTGTTCCACCACTTAGCTTTGTCCGTTGCATTCTTATTCGTATTTGTTTGTGTGGGATCTGCAAGGATTCCTCATTTGACTAATTTCTTCTCACAACAAACCCCTCTTTCGATGAGTTGTGTGAAGTTCGGAGCTAACTATAACTCTGTTGTGAATGACATGTTTGGAATTAGATTGTCAACAAACATGACTATCAAGTCTTGTTCAAGCACATCATATGTTATGTGGTTTGCCGTATTCCTCCATCTCTATAGGAATTTCACAAAATACTCTCCATCCTTCTATTTGATATTGCAAAGGTCCTTGATGTTGACCTTGTGCTCGATGTTATGATGGAAGTGAGCTATGAACTTTTCAGCCAGTTCACCCCAAGACTGAATGCCATGAGGTAAATGTGAGAACCATTCCATTGCTGGTCTGGCCAAGCTTTGTGGGAACAGTCGCATTAGATATGTCTCATCATGGGCAAATTCGATGCAACTATCAAAAAATTCTTGGATATGTTCAATAGGGTTGGTACTGTCCCTATATTTTTTGAATTTTAGTACCAAGAAGTGATTTGGGAATGGAGACATGTGAAGAGAATGGTCAAAGGTGTATGGGTATAAATCCTCTACGGTATAGGATTTAGTTTGCCCCTGATTTTGCATATCCATCATTTGGGTTTGAAGGGTTTGCATTTGTTGCATTAACATGTCTGTTTGATATTGAGGTTGGTGTGTGAGGACGTTCCTCTGGGTTGTAGTGGGTATGAGGCTATGCCTCTGTGTCCCTTGAGTAGGAACATAGGATTTCATCCTAGGGGCTTGATATTGATTTCCCACCGAGTGATTTGTAAATGGGGGCACATGGGTATCCCATGGTGGGTTTTGATGTGTTTTTTGTTGTGATTGGAACTGGGGTTGATACTGTTGGGGTAGATATTGTTGCTATTGAGGTTGGGGTTAAAGATGGGGTTGTTTTTGCTGAGGTTGGAAATGAGGCAACTAAAGCTAGGGTTGTTGTTGCGGAGGTTGGTTTTGAGGCAACTGAAGCTGGTGTTGTTGTTGCGGGGGTTGGAATTGAGGCAACTGAAGCTGGGGTTTTTTGTTGTGAAGGTTGGGTTTGAGGCAACTGAAGCTGGGGTTGCTATTGCAGGGTTTGGAACTAAGGAAATTGAAGTTGGGGTTGTTGTTGCGGAGGTTGTATTGATGTCAGAATGGGAAAAGATGTAGCCTTGGACGGGCCTTGAGTGTAAGTCATTCCTGCAGAGATGGATCCTTGTGGGCATGAGGTGTTGATCCCAAGACTAGTGTGAATTGACTGCAGCAGTGGCATTGTTTTAGAATAGTTGTTGTTTGGTTGGATGGAAGGCATAGCATGAGAGCTTGATTGCCCTGGCCATGAGACCAAAGGTGGAGGCATACTAGTGACCATGGGTGCACTTAGTTGCAAGCATGTCATGCCTTGAGTAGAAGATGTGCTGGCCTGGGTTGGGTCATTGGTTTGACCGGATATAGTCTATGTCAAAGTGGATAAAACCAATGGTGGAAAGATTTGTGACACAAAAGTAGTATCTGAGGAGGCTGAGTAGTGTTTTGACCTACGAGACAGTTTTTGGGCCATATAGTTGATACACTGAATTCAGCGAGGAGTTTGACTCCCTTCTTTATTAGCATAGCTAGGTAACGTTCAAGGTTCCTCTCTACAACAGCGTCAACTACTTTCATGGAGTAAGCATCTTGCTCCACATCTTCAAGCTCTGCTTCTGTGATATCTTGGAAAAAGACTGCCCCACGGGGTTTTTCAATAAATAGAGCTGAACTGGTATTCATGAAAGGATCGTTCTCTTGCTCTATTTCCCAAGTGAGGAATCTGTTGATGTATGACTCATCAGGTTGAGTTCTAGCTTTAGACCTTGTGTAAGGCCCTACATGAGATGTTTGAGACATAGTGCGGTCCAGGTTTTGTAACTAAAACAAGTGATATAAAGCAAACAAGGAAGAAGGTCCTTTCTGAGGAAGTCTGAGTTATGTTTTGGACAAGGGTAATTCTAAGGACAGATTTTGATATAACTTGATCTCAAAGTGGTGATGATAAAAAGATAATATTTGTCGACCTTTTCCTTGGACAAAGTCACTTTGATAAAGATGACGATGTTTGATATGATGAGATCAAGGTATTTCGAGTCTGAGCTTTTGAACTAACAATGTTTTTGACAATAATCGTGCTTTACAAAGAAGGGATAATCTTTAATGTTTAGAGATTCACACAATGTTCTTCATGTTTTCCTAGGATAGACACTAGTTTTGGACACCAAATGAAGAATTCTTTTAAGGTTTTAGGTCAAAATAGGTGTAATGTATCTCTGGTCAATTGCGGTACAACTTCACCGATTACAGTAGTTTATCACCGATTGTGGTAATAAACACAATGATTGCGGAAATAAACAAGTTAATTGCGGTAGACTACCTTTAATTGTGGCACACTATGGGCAATTGTGGTAAAACATAAATAGTCTCAAAAAGACTAAGAAATGGGTATTACTGCTTGACAATTTTGAAATTTTTTGGAACAATGCTTCTGATTTGCCAGATAGTTGATATTGACAACCCTAGACTTTAACACGTTTGACTCATTTTGACAGTTTGGATGTTTTGTTTTGCATTTTTAGAAACTGATCAAAGAAACAAGCACAATAGACACTATGTTTTGAAGAATGAAGAATGACACTGTGTATGTTCTACAACTTTTTCAAGTTGCAAGGTTATCACGAGGTCTCAACAATGAACAATCAGATTAATCTAGGTCAATGGCTTCAGAATACAATGTTATAGGCCCAATACTTGAATTTATGTTAGCTCACACAACAATTGTCATGCTACTAGGACACGAAGGTCCATGACGTAGGTACCCGTGTTTTTGTCATTTTCAGGTATTGTTGCCATGAAGTGAAGATCTCTTTCACTACACCGTGGGACACATATGTTAGGAATATTGGGGGGAAATTTTGCAACCCCTTGCACTATAATAAGGTACCTATTCAGAGGTAAAATGGGTTGGCCTCTATTTAATCAAGGTTGTAGTAAGGGTTGGTGGTGTCTCTCCAATCGGTTTGTATGTGTGTGACTCACTTAAGAGCCTAGTTGATCATCCTGGCTCCTTAGGGATATTCACCCGAGCCTGACTATCACCAACACGCCTCGCCCGAGCTTGGCTAGATAAGATGGAACTTTGGTTCATGCCTTTTTTATATACCGATCGGAAGGATTACTAGTTTTAAGTTCATTATCCAAGGAAGAAGTGCACGCCGAACAGGCCTTTCTAAAAGTATAAAGGTTTCTAATCTAACAGTTTGTGCAAGTGCACCCAAAACTCAAGACACAAGGTAAATTGATTAAGCTCCAAAGTTTGAAATGTGAACTAAGCTACACCACCATACAAGCACCAATGTTCAATTTTAAGCCCAAAAGTAGGTGTTGATTTGTTGTTTAATTTTAATGCACCAATTTGAGAGATTTTTTTCCTTTGTTTAATTTTAGTCCTCACGTCAGTTTTAAGCCCAAATCTAAAATGTGAGATGTGATATGTTTCACAAGCACTGTTCTTTTTAAACCCAAATTGATAAGTGAATTCCTTTTAGTTTGCTTTGTTTAGATAGGTTAGTATCAAAAAGGAGTCTTGAAAAATGAGAGTATATGTAACTTTGAAACAATGAATGATTGATACTCACAATAACTTACCCCTCTCTGTTCTCGGTGATTTGCCTGGCCCTGCATAGAAAACCAAAAAATGTCAGTTTAGAAATAAATGGACAAAAGATTTGGATCTGATATGCAATATTTCTTGCGATTGTGGCAAATTACTAGCAATTACGGCAAAGGTCTAGCGATTACGGCAAAGCACTAGCAACTATGGAGAAGCACTGTTAATTGCGGCATGAATCAGGCAATTGCGGCCAACTAATGATGATTGCAACACGAATCAGGCAATTGCAGAAAAGTACCAGAAGAAAGAAGACAGAAAATAATAGAATAATACTGCAATCAATTGCGATATTGAACGAGTCAATTGCAGCACAGTTTCGTCGATTGCAGAAAAATACCAGCAATTGTGAAATAACACAGATATCAAAAAAAAGACAAATTTTTAGATTTGTGATCGTACGGTCATGGTTGATCAATCCTATTTGTTGTCTGCAAGAGATATTTGGGCTGTTTGATTCACGTTGGGTTCACCAAAATGTACACCTCTTTCTTCATGATTTGTGGTTCCCAAGCTTTCCAAAGGCAAGGGTTAGTAGCAAAGGTTTCACCAATGATATAAATTAAGTACACAATAACTACTAAAATGAATAACCTGAAACGTAATCAATAAAATGTACAAGCAAGAGAAAGGAAAACAAATAAATGCAAACCCCACGATGCTTGAAGCTTCTATTGTTTCTCTCAACTCCTTCTGAAACATTATTCTTGATGCTTAGTATTAGCGGGGCAGCGTCTATGACTTGAGAAGCGTCGAGAATTTACTAATTGAAATGAGTGTGTGATCATAAGATGGCTTGAATGCTAGAACCAAACTGACATAGTAATGGTGCACGAGAGCTTGAAATCCTGGATCCTTCAAATGGTTATGAAGGGTTTATTATATAGGAATTGGTGATTATATGAATGGTTGAGATCAATCCCAGAGTAAGGGAGATGAATGGTTGAGATTAAAAGGAACTGGAGAAGCCATCAGTAAACTCCACCTCTTCATTTGGTAAAGAGGAGATAGAGTTTGGTCGACTGAAGAGCTAATTGTGAGTTACCTTTTTGAACTGAAGAGGTGGGTGAAGTTACCCATGTGGACTGGAGAGATGGGTGGAGTAACCCATGTGAGTTGATTGGAGTTATCTCTTTAAAGATAAATGAATATTTAATTCATTTACTTAATTAATGTTTTCAACATGTGAGATAATTGAATTCTTTTTTATTTAGAATTGCTTTATTGAATGAAATTAAATTAATTTAATTGAAATTAACTTAATTGGAAGAATTTAATTAGTAAGTTTAAATATTTGAATTTAAACTATAGGAAATTGAATTTATTTAATTAATTAATGGTAATTAATCAATTAAGGTTAATTATTTAAATAAAATTAATTATTTAATTAATTTGGGAAATTTGATTAGATGATTTGGGAATGAATTTAGAGGAAAAATAGATGATTAATTAACGATTAAAAAACCATTAATTAATAGATGAAAATTAGTGTTTTTAATGTAAAGTCACAAGCCTATCCATTTTCAGGTGTCTACAATAATTTAAATATTAACATTGTGTTCCTTACATAATTCACTTTGGAACAAATTTTCTCGAGTGTTATAAACATGGGTAATTTAATGAACATTGCAAACACAACACTTGTCATCTGGAAATACATCAAATCCATGTTGGAGTACACAAAACTACAACTAGTACTTTACAGGCTAGAAGGTAGTGTTATCATTTGGTTTTGAGTTACTTGTCTGCTACAAAATGAAGAATTGAAGTCATCGAAGTCTTAATCCCTTGAACATACCATAAAGGATTAGAATAAAAGAAATTGGTTGGAAGTTGTTGTTGATTACCTACCTTTCATCCCTCATCTATTGTGATGGATAAAGAGTTCACCATGAATGATGACTCTCCAGCTCTCCATCATCCTTTGTAGGTAGTTAAACCTATTGGATAATTCTCCCATGATTGGTGAAGATGATTTTCTCATTTAATGTGGCTTTTACAATTTACTTGATGAGCTTGGCATGTAAAGGTAGAAAGTGGCTCACAATTTGCTAGCTTGACCTAAGAATTGGATTATGTTTTGGGTTGGTTGCATAGGTTGAATAGACAATGTAGCTTTCTAGTGTCACCATTCTCTACATCTCGCACATTGTTAAGCCTGGATTGAAGGTTTTAATTTTTCTAGAGACAAACTCCTTGCTAACTAATGTAGCTAGTAAATTGTGGATGGTAGTTGATGTGGATAATGATGGATCAATTTCACTTTTTTGCATTAAAATGATAGTTTGGATGCAGGTTCCTCATCAGCAAACATAGAGTGCAGTTATTCTCTAACTAGACTTTTCAACAACTTGGAGGAGATTGTGATTTTCTCCCAAGTGATTCACTTGTCTCCCAAAATTATTTATGTGTCTCCCTCTCATCAAACCTGTAGGTTTTCCTTCAATTTATCGTAATGTGACAAGTGTCATCCATCTATGGCATCTTCCTCTATAATTTATCTATAAAGGATTGAATATATGTATTATAAAAGTTGGGAAATAAAGGTTAAACTTTGATTGTAAAGTGTCATAATTCAAAATTCATAGTTGTCAAATTTATTCTATAATACTTATTTATTGAATGATTATATGAATGAATGATCGTGGTTTATATCATCTCTAGTTGCATTCGTGTATCTCTTTGAAACAAGTAACTAAGGGTTATGGATTTATTTGCACTCATTTCCTTTGTTAAACTATTACTTAGTGGTTGTTGTTATACAAGGAACAATATAAAATTTTCACTCAAAAGTGGATGTGAGATTTGTAATGAATTGTTAAGTAGGAACCAAATTTCTGGAACCTCATGTGATTGGTTTTTTAATTGTAAGACAATAGTAGAAAACAAATAATTGTGAATGTTTCTATTATAAAATATATATGAGGTATCAAATTACGCATTGTGATTCAATACAAGACATACATTGATCAATAAGTTGAAGACCCTCCTCAACTCATTTGGGTTCAAATGTGAGGAAATCACTGAAGAAATAATTTAATATTTTAGATTTTATTTTACTATTCATAGCAATAATGCAATGATAAGAGGAATGTCATTATTGTTGTGTGTGGTATTAAAAAATCCTTAACATATTAAATGAATTCTTGTATCTTCAATGCATTGTGAAGCAAATATATTACATATTTTGAACTAATATATCAAACAGGTATGTCCACCTTAGTTTTCCAAAGCCTAAAGTGTAGGGGAGAATATCTCAATTTGTCACATTTATTGACCAACCTTATAACAATCTTGAGCATAGGAACTCATACTTTCTTAGAGATTGTTGACACTAGGTTGGGGGACCAACAAGAACAATCCATATTCAAAATTAACAAATACCTGCCTAATAGGTTAAAAACATATAAGTATGAAATGATGAATCAATAGAGCACAAACCAATTCACTAAAGTAAGCATATAAACTAAGTACAATAAAATCATAAAACTATAATAAAATAGGAGATGAGGACAAATCAACCTCCAAAAACAACAATATTATTTTAAACCTTTTTTTTAGAAATATCTTAGACCTATCTAAAATGGTTAATCTAAACAATAATTCTTAGGAAAGATGAATATAACGAGATAAAATATTATTATTTACATCAACATAACCTTTAAGCCCAACTAAGGTGGGTGAAAAGGTCGTGTTCAACAACCAAGCCATGTTAGGTTTATGAGTACAAAATATATTCACTAGAGAGAGATATTCGCTCATTTAATGCAAAGAAGAGATGCTCACTTCAAAGGTGAGCACACCCCCAAAGTTTATCAACACGACCTAAGAAAAACCCTCTAGAAAATATTCTATGATCCACAAACCCCATCAAAAAAATTGTTTATAATACTTTATATGTAGTGTTTTTACAAAATCCTAATCACATGCTTAAAGATTTCTAGTGATTTTACACAATTTAGAAAATAGATAGAATAAATAACTACAAGAAAATCTATGTTACTGTATCGTTGGAAAATGGAAGCACTTCCATTTAGGACTGGTTTAGCCCTCTGAGTAAGTGGTTTGGGGTCATGTCAAATGCCTTGAATGGGTCTTTGACTTGGATCTGGCTTTTCCCCCTGATTCTGCCCTATTTTCCACTTTTCTCCTACCTTTTCTATCACCCTGCTCTGTGATTCTGAGATTCTTGACCTCAGGGTCAAGGTTGACCTTCTGGGTCAAGATCGACATAGACCTTAACCTAGGTCAAGGTTGACCTCGACCCTAACCTAGGTCAAGGTCGACCTTGACCTTGACCCAGGGTCCAAATCTTAGGATCCCAAGGTTTTCGGATGTCGGGCTTTGGAAAGAATTGATTCCCACGTTTGGGTTGACTGTTTTGGTCTTCGAGGCAATGACTCTTGAAATTATATTTAATATAGATCCACTTCTAGGGGTATAGGTCTAATGGGAATTTAATTCTCCTATGTATGCCTCTCTAGAAGATTGTGCCCTAGATTTGTATATAAGGAAGTCTTCTCCTCTCATTTTATCTAAGACTTGAAAAAAGAAAAAGACAAGCTAAGACGCAAGAAGCTATTCCATCCATCCAAACTCTATGCATAATCTATTGAAGGAAGCATCCAATTCATCAAGTATATCCATTGGTATCCATTGAAGGATTCAAGCTCTATGGAGCCCCTTGTTGAAGATTTCTCCATCCACATCCATGCAAGCCTATTCCAAGATCCATTCAAGATTAGTGTTGAAGATCTAAAAGAAATTGATTTGAGACATCCTACATCCTACATTCTACATTCTACATCCATTTGGTGCATACATAATTGTGGATCCAAGTATTTGAATCCTTCACAAGGGTTTCTATACAAGCAAGGTGAATTTGTTTGTTTGCCTTGTTTATTTATGCAATTTAAATTATACTTTAAGGTTAATTCCAAAATTGGGGTTTGACCAAAGAAAACCCCTCCCCCAGAAAACAAAACCATTTTCATTGCAGATACAGGTACATGACAGTGAATTTAAGAGCAGATTCGGATACCCTTTTCGACCAACTTTCGAGATCCGCGAACAAAAGTTTCGTCGGAGCAGTGCAGGTCAAGGTCGACATTTTGGGTTACAATTGTGCCCCCACAAAGAGGTCAAGGTCAACCTGGCTTAGAAAAGAAAAATATTTCTGGTTTTTGTATATCTCACAGTTTTGGTTTAGGAATCGTGAAAATCAATAGTTTTTGACACCGTTTGATAGGGTTTTTAGTAGATTCTTTTTCGGAGGTATGTATTTTATTCCATTATCCTTTGCAAACATTTTCATATCTACATTCCTTATCATTACAATTAAATGTAAGTGGTTAAATGTGGCATAGGGTCTCTTTTATGTGCAAA
>MU227211.1:146282-170235 GCA_018584345.1 Thuja plicata
AACATTTACATTTTTCATGCTTGTAGTGCTACTTTGTGTTCAACATGTATGATTTTTGTTTTGAATACTTTGATGAGGCTTTTATTGCAAAAGAGGATAGATCCCCTAATGAGGTACATGGAAGTGACGATAAAAAATGTTCAAATAAGATCTCCATGGATCCTATTCCTATTTCATCCTCCTCTACAACATCTTCAATTGATCTTTACCATAGGGTGTGTGCATGGTTACCTTCATGTTCCACTATTTATAACATTGATACACCTAGAAAGACTTCATTTAGTGTGTGTGATGTTGCTTTGTCCTCTCTTGTATTACCTTGTAAGGATATATTAGAGCAAGAAGATGACTTTAATCTCTCTCTTTATGGAGATGGGTTGGGGACTTATTCTTCTCCTAATATATGTCTTTTCTATGATCCTACTTTAGAATATAATTTACCTTATTTCCCCTTTAGGGATCAAGCTTTAGTGATTTATGGCACTCCTACAAGGTTCTTTATTGATAGGGATATGGCACTCCCCTCCTCGTGAAGATGCCTTGATACAAGAGGGTGATTTATTAATGGATGACATATTCATACATGATGGTGATTGTTTTTCTAAAACACACTCCCCTTATGCAGACATTTTAGAGAAAGAAGACATTATAGATGCTTTAACTCCATTTGGGATTCCTTCTAGTGATGAGGCATTAGTGGAGAATGATATGAATTCCCTTCATTCTCTCCCTCTTAGTGACGATCTTATGAATCAAGATCCTACCTCATCTCCTCATAGGATGTCTTCTTTGTGTCCTTCTTGTGAATCTATTCGTAGTGTTGAGATGACTAACATGGTTTATCGAAAACCCTTATTGACTATTAAAGGTTGTCCTCACATTACTATCAAGGGTAAACCTAGGGATCCTTTGGATTTCTTGATAACACAGATTCCATTTCACATGCTTATCATACAAGGAATAACCCTCAACCTGATCTGGTGGTTCCTACTTCTTTACCACCTTCTCAATCCATTCTTCCTCCTCCACCCCATCTTCCTAGCAAGGAGTATAATTTGATAAACCAATTGTGCAATACCCCTTCCAAGATTTCTCTATGGGAGCTTCTTCAAACTTCACCTACCTAACATGAAGCCTTGCAAAAAGCTCTAGAAACTCTCTCCACTCCACCTCTTAATCAAGAGAACATAAATTCCTTCTTACAGTGCATGTATGCTACCCCAGGTCCTCCTGACATTGTATTTACTCAAAAGGATTTACCTTCTAAAGAAGTATAGAATCAATATGATGCTCTTATGGTTGTTGTTACTATCAATAAGAGTACCATTCGTAGGACCTTGATTGATAATGGATCTGGGCTTAATATTTGTAGCATGGACACGCTCAAAGTGATTAAAGTCAATCTTTCAACTATTCAACTTGACAATGTTCCTATACGTGACTTTCTTAACAATGATAAGAAAACTTTGGGCATCATTACCTTACCTATCAAAGTAGGTATGGTCATCCTGAATACTCCTTTTCATGTTATGCTTGGACCTCTTAATTATAACCTCCTTTTGGGTAGACCTTGGTTGCATGAGATGCATGTTGTTCCTTCCACCCTTCACTGTAAAGTCAATTTTATTCACAACAACATGATGTATACACTTCATGCAGATGATGTACCAAATCCTTGTTTGAATATTCAAACCCACAATATTCCTTTTCCTAATAGTAATCCTTCTTCCTCTAATGCTCTTCCTGGAGATGATTGGGGAACCTTGGATTTTAATCCTACCTTTATTGGAGAGTATAAAGTTTCTAATCTTGATTTTATAAAGCAACAAATAGAGTTTGAACAACGAGCTTTTGCTTCTACTTCCAATGCCCTTCGTAATAACTTTGTTGTTGCTTCTACCCACTATGAATCTATCAAACCTACTAATGATGACATGCTGACTACTGAAGTTCCATTGACTCCTTCTGATATGGCTTCTCGTTATGGTCCTAGTTATCATTTACTAGTTAAACAAGGATTCCATAGTCAAGGATGTGGTAAGCATAAACCGGGAATTCAAATGCCCTTACAAAATGGGGGGCATGAGCATTCTTATGGATTGGTATTTAATCCTCAACAAAACATCAATGTTACCAACATCTCAAATAACACTTCAAAACATGATGACCCTATGAAGGAATTCGACCAAGAATTTATTTTGCCTAAACTCCTTCGTGCTAAGATGATTACTAGACCTAAAAGCAAAAAGAAACATAGTCCACACTTGAAGACTCTTCCTTTTTGTTTGTATCATAGATTTCATAATAACTCTACTAATGAATGTCAATCTTTACATTATAAGATTAGGCAGCTCATTGATAGTAAATTTATTTATATATCATGTGGAAATGGGTTGTATTTCAATCTTGTTTTCTCTAAATAACATTTATGTTCCTATTATGGAGCTCCACATTATGCAAAAAATGTTAGCCTAATCCTTGGGGGCTCATTGTCTTGCATAGTGTTGTGAGCGATATAATAGGTCCCCTTTCATCCTTGTTCCTACGCTTGGGGGGCAAGGATGCTATCGCCTTATTTTCTATCTTTCCGGGATCCACTTTTTCCTTGGTTAAGCAGTATCTATCTATTATATGATATCCAATAATACATGAAGATTTTGGTTTGCATTGAGGATCTATGTCCTTGATCATTGTTGTCCTCAATTTTGAGATCACAAAATTGTGGCAAACCTACAAAATTTTCTTGTCAATTCGTAGTAGTATCCTCTATGATTTGAACATTCTAGATAAAGTGTTAATAGAGGTAATTCGTCATCCCTAAAAAGTTCTTTGTAACGAACATTTCATGTGTTCTTAATTCCTTTTCTTTATTTTTCTCTTTCTTATTTTGCATTTTTAGTCTTGATTTTCCCTTGAGTCGATAGCCCTTTGAAATACGCTCGTTTCGAGCTAACTTAGACATCAAACAGAGTAGTACAACTCAAGTTATGATGTAAAAGGTGGGTTTTTTAGGCTAACTGCATATTCTTTGAAAATCCTTAAAAGGTGGGGTTTTCGAAGTCAATTGCACGAGTTTGAATTATATTTGATATATTAAGTGGATTTTATAGTCCATTTTCAAATTTTAACTCATTCCGAGTTTATTTGACTATAGTTTTTAATATTTTTATGAAATTAGCTTTAAAATAGTCTAATTTCATGTTACTTTATTAAAACACTATAGTTATACATTAAATTAATTCAAAATTAAAGACTTAAGTATTAAAGGTGTGGTTTTTATTCTTCATTGCATATCATCAATGTGCAAAACACTTTTTAAAACTCACCTCTAAGTCTTTTTCTTATTAAATACGTTGTTTTTAATTGTAACTGCATATATATTCTATGTATTTTCAACATATGCAGTTGAACCTCTAAAAAGCGTATTTAATCCTTATGGGTGTTGTTTTTATATGCAATTGCATATTGAAAATAACGTATTTAAACTCCCCGGGTGGTTTTTTCTTCATGAAAGTCATATGTAAGTGCACTCTAAAAGTGTGTTTTTCACTTCCTTGTGTCTCCATTCTTCCCATGATGTCAAATTTGGAGGCCATTTCATATACTTTTCTTGTGCAAGTGCTTCTTAAAAACAACATTTCTAATATATGCTTCCCAAGGCGTCGATTTTGGAGGCTGCTACATATGCAAGTGTGTTTTGAAAACAACATTTTTTTTTATGCATCTTCCTATGGCATCGATTTTGAAGGCACTGCATCTGTTGTTTAGTAAATGAAAGTGAATTTGAAATCAGAGTTTTTAATATTTCCCTCCAAGGCGTCGATTTTTAAAGCCATTACATATGATGTTTAAAACACAAAAACATATGTAATCAGCTCAAAACAGTCTACTTGCCTCTACAAAAATGCTTCGTGGAAGGAGGGCTTGAGCGTTTCCAACCATTTTCTCAGCTTTCAAACTGATTTTGGTAAGTCCTTTGGTCATTTTGTGGATTTATTTTATTGTTTTGGTTGGGATTTTTGCCCTAGACGCCATTTTTCTTCCTCATTACATATACAAGAGAAATAGTCAAAATAGTTGCTATTTCTTGGCATTTTATCTCTCATTCTTTCCCACTTGGTTGTATATGCATGTTGACTGTCCAAAATTAAAGGAAAGAGACTAGGAATGTGATCTATATATACTCTTTCCACCCAATCTTTCCTAAATCTGAAGATCTATTGGATTTATTTCAGATTTGGCTCAAGATTTTGAGAGATTTCATCTTGAGGATTGAGGTAATTTCTTCCTAAGTCTTTCCCTTGTTTTTTCTTCCTAAGTTATTTAACATACATGTAATCTGATTTACATGTGATTAAATCTATGTTTCTTCTACTTCTATCTTCTATTTTCAAGATGCATATGCAAGAATTTCATCTTACTTGCATATGCAGTCGCGATTAAAAACCTTATTCTATGGTGAAGAAAGAAACAAATCCAATGCAAGTTCATACATGTGCTATTTTCCAAAATATCCACTTGCATAAGTTGTTGCCCCATATGCAAAGAAGCTAAAAAAAACTCACTGTTTGACCTCATATGCAAGTGTTCACAAAATTTTATCATGCGCATGACATATTCATGTGTGAAAATGCTTTTCACATCTCTTTGGACTTGTTGTCCAGAATGCGTAAATGCTTCCAAAAATCCAACTGTGCACATAGCATGTCTATTCATGAGCTACAAATGATTCTAAAAAAAACTCCCACCTTGCGTATTGAACACTTACCCATATACACCTTCCATATATCAAAACTCCAAGCTTACTGTCCGCATATGTACAATGCCTTCAAAATACTAAGTTCTTCCCAATATGCATTATGGATTGAAAAACCCACCTCTTTCATAATGTCCAACATGCAAATCTGTCAAAAAAGCCCACCTTTTTGTGTCCTTTTAGATGCTTTCATGAGATGCATGTTCTTCTCCTCAAATAATAAAGAGTCGTGTTGCAAGAAGAAAAGTACTTCCTGTACGGTTGCAAAGAAAAGGAGATCTTCCCCAAAATACGAAATATGGTGTTCTTCCCAATGTGTGATTAAGTTTAAATATCTTGACTACAAATTCTATAGTTGCAGAGGCATATGAAGCAAGAGCAACCATATGATGGAGCCAGACAAGGAGGTGAAAAGTGTTGAATAATGAGCATATAGAATTCTTTCAAGACTTAAAAAGAGAGACAAAGATGCTTCCCAGCAATCACCACTCAGTTCGAGATGCTTTCACCAAACTAGAATACATCACTCATCAGGCATACTGTAGCAACATAAAGACCGACAGAGGATGATGCAAATAGATGTTGTATCTTGTCAGACACTTAGAGGCTTTCATTGTGTATTTTGTAAAAGTGTAGAATCTTTGACAAATTACATGAAAATATGTAATTGCATGTAATAGTATCACGTGCAAAGTAGTCTCATGTAATCATGCTGCAAGTACATTAGGTCCTGCAGCATTGAATAAGTCAAAGTGGTTAAGGGTTTCCCCTTTTATCTCCACTTTTCTCTCTTCTATTTTCCTATATAAAGGAGAGAGCTCATTGTAAATAGTTTCATCTTTTGTTGTGTGCAAGTAAACTATAGGCAAAGCTCTAATATTCTGAAGACTTTGTGTTTCATTGTAAGAGAGTTGAGCATCTGAATAAAAGGAATAGAGATTGACAAACTTTGAGTTGTCTTGACAATTGATGAATGTTTTCTTATGTAACATTTGTTAATCCTTGTTTCAGATTGAATAGTTAACTTGTTTATTTCATTGGAGCATCTTTAATCCAGGTTTTCTGAAGACTTTGTGCTTTAGGAGATCGGGGTTATTATAGAGAATAGTGGCTGTAATACTCCAAGGATTGAAGACTTTGAGCTTCAGTATTGGAAATTAGATAAATAGAGTACGTATTTGGGGTAAGGACAAGAGACTTTAAGCTCTTGTGTTATTCCATCTTTAGATAAATTCATCGATGTCTCAGTTAATTGTTCTTAAGTCAATTATCGAGCCACCGATATTACTGTTGCAAGGTGAACTATATGTGCTACAGTTCAGTTCTACTTGAAGCCACCTGCGGTAAGAAGGGAGCCTCCCCTATTGCTAAAAGGAGAGAGTAATCTCACACATTGCTGCCTAAAACACACATTTTGCAAGTTGTAGTCTTAGTGACTTGCAAAATATTTAGCCAACAGTTTTTGGCGACTCTACTGGGGATATCAAAACATTTTTATCCAAGGTTGATAGGAAGTTCAAATTGAGAAGACTTTGAACTTCTATTTGAGTTTTTCGTCCCGGAGAAGCAACGGAGGACTTTGCGCCTTTAATGGACACTTTGCTTCTTTATCTTTTATCATTGTTGTTTTACAAGTTTTCTTACCTACACTTTGCAATCTTTTTCTGAAAAAAAGAGAAAAAGATTAATCGTTTGTTCTACAGGAGATAACTAAACGACGTTCCATCCAAACTATTTTGTTGATCTAATTGTTCTACTGAGAACATGATACGCATTTGAAAGCCTCTTGCTTTCGTTTGAAGTATGCTTGTGTCCTATCCATTGTAATTATTCCATCATTTTTTTATTTCTTGTAGTTTTTCAAGATTTTTACCAAGGACATGTAAATGGCCCAAGGTCCTTGGGGAAGTGCTTTTGGTCCGTTGAATCTAGCTCTACCTTTACATGCTCTTCCTGATGGCTCGCAGAAGAATTTTCCAAAGTTCTCCGAAGCTGGACAGCAACATCCTGATGAACATATTGTTGCTTTTTACATTGCATGCGGTGTTCTTGGTATTGAACATGAGGACGTGTATATAAGGTTGTTCATGGAAACTTTCCATGGTATAGCTGCTGATTGGTTTTATCTTCTTGCACCACAGACCATCACAAACTGGGCTACTCTCATAGCCAAGTTTGAAGAAAGATTCAAGCCTCCTGAAGATGCTCATGCCCTGTTGGCCCAACTCACCCAGTTAAAGAAGGCATCTCACATACCTGTGCGTGAATTTGTGGCTCATTTCAATAAATTGATACGAAGTATTCCAGCTATTGCTCGGCCTACAGCTGCAAATTTGAAGTGTTTCTTTGTCAATGCTCAAATTCCTGAAGTTGGTTTTCTATTGAGAATAGCATCTCCTACTACTCTTGCAACTGCACAGACATTGGCCTTTGGAATTGAAGATGGTCTTATTCTTGTTGAGCAGTTAAGAATTCAAGCAAATGGGTTTGAAGAAAGTTATCTTTCTCCCGACTCATTTTCTCCCATGACAAGGATGGATCCTGCAGTACAGAGGTTGCCAAATGAGTTTCTTTCTCTCAAAAAGAAAATAGCTCAGGGTATGTTCTTCGTTCCTCACGAAGATGTACAAAGAAAACCTCTTCTAAATGTTGCTCAGAGTTTTGCTGATGAGAATCAACAAAAGTTGGTTTTATCACCAAAGAAGCTTGCTATTGAGGCACCATCAATGATGGCAACAATAAAGCATCCTGAATCTAAGGAAAGTGATCTTTCTATACTCTTCCAAGAAAAGAAAGAAGACATAGTTGGCGACTCATATTTATGGTTCATGCAGTCTCAGGAAGCTATTGATAAATATCAGAAAGATTCAAGTCTTTCTTGTGATACTCAAGTGAATAAAGACAATCTTGTCATTAGACATGAAAAGATGGACATGCATGAAGGTCTTAGTCAAGCCCACAATAGTGCATCTTTGTTTCAAGATCATGAACTTGAACGAGTGTTGCATGAAATATTTACTCCAGAACTTGATGAGGATCTTATCATGGACATCATAGGGGAATTTTGTTCAAATATTGAAGACAATTCTCTTATGTCAAAAAATTTTAACCATCATGGTGTAGAAGGAAGCAATGAGGTAACTCATTTTGATCAACCTGGCATGATAATGATTGATGAACCAATCACTCAAGTTGCAGCTGGAAAGAAGGTTTCAATCTTTGTTCGATCAAGGGGATGTCCCATAAGACATCTTGCTTGGTTGGAGGCCAACGGAAAATCAGTGGTTCTACTTGTACCTGAGTATGAAGATACAATTCAAGAAGGGACTAAAGAATCATATGTGGTTCAGAAGGCGCAGATTGGATCTATGGACTCATCTTGGAGCAGCAATACACACGACTCATCTCAAGAAGGTGAATTTGTTCATTTCTTCCATGAGGTGTTACATCAAGCATTGGCATCATTGCTCCAGCTGTTCATGTTTCATGGTTACAAAGTTGCATGTGAACATGCAAGGTACTGCAAGCTACTGAAAAAAGGTATCTATTTTGTTGAGCTAGTAAACGGTTTTGTCTAAAAAAAAAAAAGTACAAAAGTCGGCTAGTTTTAATTAGGTAGGTTTTCTTCATTTTCAATAAGTGCATTTGCACAATTTTGTTTTGTTAGGTGCTTTGCGTCGATCACGTCATCCTTTTGCTTTGTGTTTTTGGTTGCTTGACTCTATAGCCCAATGGAGTATATAAAGGCACTTAGAGGTCTGGATTCTACATTCCTCATTGTTTCTAAGAATAAACGAGGTACATTCCCCAGTTAGAGCCAGTTGTTGTCCTCAATTTTGAGATCACAAAATTGTGGCAACCCTACCAAATTTTCTTGTCAATTCGTAGTAGTATCCTCTATGATTTGAACGTTCTAGATAAAGTGTTAATAGAGGTAATTCGTCATCCCTGAAAATTTCTTTGTAACAAACATTTCATGCGTTCTTAAGTCCTTTTCTTTTTTTTCTCTTTCTTATTTTGCGTTTTTAGTCTTGATTTTCCCTTGCGTCGATAGCCCTTTAAAATACGCTCGTTTCGAGCTAACTTAGACATCAAACGGAGTAGTACAACTCAAGTTATGATGTAAAAGGTGGGGTTTTTTACCCTGACTGCATATTCTTTGAAAATCTTTAAAAGGTGGGGTTTTTGAATTCAATTGCACGAGTTTGAATTATATTTGATATATTAAGTGAAATTTATAGTCCATTTTCAAATTTCAACTCATTCCGAGTTGATTTGACTATAGTTTTTAATGTTTTTATGAAATTAGCTTTAAAATAGTCTAATTTCATGTTACTTTATTAAAACACTATAGTTATATATTAAATTAATTCAAAATTAAAGACTTAAGTACGAAAGGTGTGGTTTTTATTCTTCATTGCATATCATCAATGTGCAAAACACTTTTTAAAACTCACCTCTAAGTCTTTTTCTTATTGAATACGTTGTTTTTAATTGTAACTGCATATATCTTCTATGTATTTTCAACATATGCAGTTGAACCTCTAAAGAGTGTATTTAATCCTTATGGGTGTTGTTTTTATATGCAATTGCATATTGAAAACAACGTATTTAAACTCCCCGGGTGACTTTTTCTTCATGAAAGTCATATGTAAGTGCACTCTAAAAGTGTGTTTTTCACTTCCTTATGTCTCCATTCTTCCCATGACGTCAAATTTGGAGGCCATTGCAAATACTTTTCTTGTGAAAGTGCTTCTTAAAAACAACGTTTTTAATATATGCTTCCCAAGGCGTCGAATTAGAAAGGCAATGCATATGCATTTAAAATGTATGCATGCGCGTTTTTAAAACAACGTTTTTAAAGCTTCTCCCAAGGCATCGAATTTTTGGAGGATTACACATGTTATAAAGTGTGTTTTATATCCTCCTTTGTCTTTCTCCCTTAGGCGTCAATTTTGGAGGCTGCTACATATGCAAGTGTGTTTTGAAAACAACATTTTTTTTATGCATCTTCCTATGGCCTATTTTGAAGGCACTGCATCTGTTGTTTAGTGAATGAAAGTGAATTTGAAATCAGAGTTTTTAATATTTCTCTCCAAGGCGTCGATTTTTAAAGCCATTACATATGATGTTTAAAACACAAAAACATATGTAATCAGCTCAAAACAGTCTGCTTTCCTCTACAAAAATGCTTCATGGAAGGAGGGCTTGAGCGTTTCCAACCATTTTCTCAGCTTTCAAACTGATTTTGGTAAGTCCTTTGGTCATTTTGTGGATTTAAATTTTATTGTTTTGGTTGGGATTTTTGCCCTAGACACCATTTTTCTTCCTCATTTCATATACAAGAGAAATAGTCAAAATAGTTGTTATTTCTTGGCATTTTATCTCTCATTCTTTCTCACTTGGTTGTATATGCATGTTGACTATCCAAAATTAAAGGAAAGAGACTAGGAATGTGATCTATATATACTCTTTCCACCCAATATTTCCTAAATCCGATGATCTATTGGATTTATTTCAGATTTGGCTCAAGATTTTGAGAGATTTCATCTTGAGGATTGAGGTAATTTCTTCCTAAGTTTTTCCCTTGTTTTTTCTTCCTAAGTTATTTAACATACATGTAAAGCTTTCATTTCTGATTTACATGTGATTAAATCTATGTTTCTTCTACTTCTATCTTCTATTCTCAAGATGCATATGCAAGAATTTCATCTTACTTGCATATGCAGTTGGGATTAAAAACCCTATTCTATGGTGAAGAAAGAAACAAATCCAATGCAAGTTCATACATGTGCTATTTTCCAAAATATCCACTTGCATAAGTTGCTGCCCTATATGCAAAGAAGCTAAAAAAAACTCAATGTTTGACCTCATATGCAAGTGTTCACAAAAGTTTATCATGCGCATGACATATTCATGTGTGAAAATGCTTTTCACATCTCTTTGGACTTGTTGTCCAGAATGCGTAAATGCTTCCAAAAAGCCCACTGTGCACATAGCATGTATGTTCATGAGCTGCAAATGATTCTAAAAAAAAACTCCAACCTTGCGTATTGAACACTTACCCATATACACCTTCCATATATCAAAACTCCAAGCTTACTATCCGCATACGTACAATGCCTCCAAAATGCTAAGTTTTTCCCAATATGCACTATGGATTGAAAAACCCACCTCTTTCATAATGTCCACATGTAAATCCGTCAAAAAAGCCCACCTTTTTGTGTCCTTTTAGATACTTTCATGAGATGCATGTTCTTCTCCTCAAATAATAAAGAGTCGTGTTGCAAGAAAAAAATCACTTCCTATACAGTTGCAAAGAAAAGGAGATCTTCCCCAAAATATGGCATATGATGTTCTTCCCAACGTGTGATTAAGTTTAAATATCTTGATTACAAATTCCACGGCTGCAGAGGCATATGAAGCAGGAGCAACCATATGATGGAGCCAGACAAGGAAGTGAAAAGTGTTGAATAATGAGCATATAGAATGCTTTCAAGACATAAACAAAGAGACAAAGATGCTTCCCAGCAATCACCACTCAGTTCAAGATACTTTCACCAAACCAGAACACATCGCTCATCAGGCATCATGTAGCAGCATAAAGACCGACAGAGGATGATGCAAATAGATGTCATGTCTTGTCAAACACTTAGAGGCTTTCATTGTGCATTTTGCAAAAATATAGAATCTTTGACAGATTACACAAAAATATGTAATTGCATGTGATAGTATCACGTGCAAAGGAGTCTCATGTAATCATGTTGTAAGTATATTAGGTCCTGCAGCATTGAATAAGTCAAAGTTAGTTAGTTAGGGATAAGGTTTGAATAAGTCAAAGTGGTTAAGGGTTTCCCCTTTTATCTCCACTTTTCTCTCTTATGTTTTCCTATATAAAGGAGAGAGCTCATTGTAAATAGTTTCATCTTTTTTTGTGTGCAAGTAAACTATAGGCAAAGCTCTAATATTCTGAAGACTTTGTGTTTCATTGTAAGAGAGTTGAGCATCTGAATAAAAGGAATAGAGATTGACAAACTTTGAGTTGTTATCTTGACAATTGATGAATGTTTTTTTATGTAACATTTGTTAATCCTTGTTTCAGATTGAATAGTTAACTTGTTTATTTCATTGGAGCATCTTTAATCCAAGTTTTTTGAAGACTTTGTGCTTCAGGAGATCGGCGTTACTATAGAGAATAGTGGCTGTAATACTCCAAGGACTGAAGACTTTGAGCTTCAGTATTGGAAATTAGATAAATAGAGTATGTATTTGGGGTAAGGACAAGAGACTTTGAGCTCTTGTGTTATTCCATCTTTAGATAAATTCATCGCTATCTTGGTTAATTGTTCTTAAGTCGATTACCGAGCCACCTATATTACTATTGCAAGGCGAACTGTATGTGCTATAGTTCAGTTCTACTTGAAGCCACCTGCGGTAAGAAGGGAGTTTCCCCTATTGCTGAGAGGAGAGAGTAATCTCACACACTACTGCCTAAAACACACATTTTGCAAGTTGTAGTCTTAGTGACTTGCAAAATATTTAGCCAACAATCATAACCTTTTTTTGTTCTTTAACATTGGGTTTCCATGGTTGATAAATCTCACCTTGGAAACTGAATAGTGCGATATCCCTCATAAGGGTTACTTTTTCACTTCTTGCATGATATCTCTTTGCATTCGTCCCTTCCATGGCCTCATAGGAGCTGTGACCTTCTTGGCTTGGACTGGGTGTGGTCTATGTATATTGTCCTGATGTAGTTGAAGAAGGTTTTATCCTTGTTCTTTTCTTTCCTTAACATGTCAAAATAGTATGTATTTTGTCATCTTAAGGAGGGGGGCATATACACGGCCTCCCTCGTTCTATATTATGCATTTTTTCTAACCTTTTATTTTGCAGCATGCTAAATCCTCTGAAGGTAACGCACATAAGTTGCTAAATCCTTGAAAGGTAACGCACATAAGTTGCTAAGTCCTGAAGAGATACGCATTTTACAAATGTATTCCATGGTGATATAAGGATATGGATCCATGGGTACTTCATAAAATCCACCACAAGACACACTACATACATACTCAAAGCGGCCAGAAGGCGCACAACTTTATGGGGTGACTATCAAGTGTTTCCTTGGTGGGTCATCCTATCCTTTTTGTGGTTCACACTGAGATACACACATCTTACTGGGAGAGCTAGCCACCCCCCTCTCTCTCTTTCTCTTTGACTGGTGATGTCTCTCTTGTTGTAATCTTGGGGTTGACAAAGACTTGAGTCCTTGGGGGCTTGAGGATTTCTTTTGTCCCTTTGATTTCAATAAGATTATCTTTTCTTTACGATCTCCTTTACCAAGAGTTTGCATCGAGTCCATACTCTTGCTAAAGTGGGGGCTAAATGTATCATCATAAAATGGAAGCACTTCCATTTAGGACTCATTTAGCCCTCCGAGTAAGTGGTTTGGGGTCATGCTAAACACCTTGAATGGGTCTTTGACTTGGATATGGCTTTTCCCCTGATTCTGCCCTATTTTCCACTTTTCTCCTACCTTTTCTGGCACCTTGCTCTGTGATTCTAAGATTCTTGACCTCAGGGTCAAGGTCGACCTTCTGGGTCAAGGTCAACCTCGACCCTGACCCAGGATCCAAATTTTAGGATCCCAAGGTTTCTGGATGTCGGGCTTTGGAAAGAATTGATTCCCGCTTTCGGATCGGTTGTTTCAGTCTTCGAGGCAGCGACTATTGAAATTATATTTAATATAGGTCCACTACTAGGGGTATAGGTCTAATGGGAATTTAATTCTCCTATGTAGGCCTCTCTAGAATATTGTGCCCTAGATTTGTGTATAAGGAAGCCTTCTCCTCTCATTTTCTCTAAGTCTTGAAAAAAGACAAAGACAAGCTAAGACACAAGAAGCAATTCCATCCATCCAAACTATATGCATAATCTATTGAAGGAAGCATTCAAGAATTCGAGCATCCAATTCATCAAGGAGATCCATTGGTAGCCATTGAAGGATTCAAGCTCTATGGAGCCCTCTTGTTGAAGATTTCTCCATCCACATCCATGCAAGCCTATTCCAAAATCCATTCAAGATTGGTGTTGAAGATCTAAAAGCAATTGATTTGAGACTTCCTACATCCTACATTCTACATTCTACATCCATTTGGTGCATACATACTTGTGGATCCAAGGATTCGAATCCTGCACAAGGGTTTTTATACAAGCAAAGTGAATATGTTTACTTGCATTGTTTATTTATGCAATTTCAATTATACTTTAAGGTTAATTCCAAAACCGGGGTTTGACCAAGGCAAACCCCTCCTCCCCAACAAACAAAACCATTTTAATTGCAGGTACAGGTACAGGACGAAAAATTTAAGAGCAGATTTGGATACCCTTTTTGGCCAACTTTTGGGAGTCACGAACAAAATTTCCGTCGGAGCAGTGCAGGTCAAGGTCAACATTTTGGGGTACAATTGCGCCCCCGCAAAGAGGTCAAGGTAGACCTAGCTCAGAAAATAAAAATATTTCTGGGTTTTTTAGATCTCACAGTTTTGGTTCAAGACCACAAAAATCAACAATTTATGAGACCGTTTGATAGGGTTTTTAGCAGATTCTTTTTCGGAGGTATGTATTTTATTCCATTATCCTTTGCAAACATTTTCATATCTACATTCCTTATCATTACAATTAAATGTAAGTGGTTAAATGTGGCATAGGGTCTCTTTTATGTGCAAATCCCCTTTGTTCAAAACCTTATCTAAAGACCTATCCATATTTTTCCCCTTTAAAGTTACAAGTCAAATTTTATGATTTTTTGAAGTTTTTCCTCCCATAGTGGGCAAAGAGTGATAAATGTAGGGGGGTTATATCATCATGACATTATATGTATGTGGCATTGTTGACTATGTACTTTATTTGACGTGGGAGTATACATAGTGATGTAATGAACATAAAAATAACCCAAGCAACAATCTCAACTTAGATACAACAAATTTCTACTTAAATATTTAATTAAGCTTGATCGTGATATTCATTGATGTTAATGACAATGTTACAAATGAAGTAAACATTGCACAGGGAGTCCACATGGGTCTATTTTTGTGGCTTGCATCCTCATGTAGGCCTTCTAGGAATCCTACGATGCCTAAGTAGTTCAACCCCAATTGCACTAGATTTAAGCCATGCATAATGGACTAATTATAACATTTATATCAAAATTCAACTATGTAATATTTTAGTCAAAATCATTAACTTATATTTCATGAATTATGGTTCAAACAAAGCCATATCTAACAAATAATTGAATAAATTAATTACCCATAAATTTTAGTTAAATAATATTAAGTTGGACTCGCAGATTTAGTGTGAAAACATGTCCCAAGACCAAATCATATCCTAAAGTTAAATGTGTCTCATTATGGGTCTAGGTCTAACAAATAATACAACAATCAATATTAATCATATCTAAATAAATATAGTGTGACGTGTGTGACAAATTGATAAGGTACAAAAGAGGTTGGTATTTCTTAGCTCTTGATGACAATGAAAGTTAATGTAGACATATTGTGCATAAGTATTCAACAACTAATATTGAGTTTTCGATATTATATTTGGATATGACTCTTACAGATAATGTGTCTTTTATGTCTATTTTACTATCAAATGTAATCATGAATTGTCCCAATCTTACATGACTATTTTTGTGATTGTTGTGTACATTTGAAATTCATGTGTATGCTTTGATATTTTTTGCAATTACGTAGTGTTACGGTAAACCTTTTGGAGTTTTCTATGCTTGGATTTGTCAAGTCCCTTAAGCCTTACTCAAAGACCCCTTTATTGTTTTTTGTAAGAGTTTAAAATTATAGAAGGCACAAAAGATGCATATGTCTGGTGTAGTATTCGTTTGTGTAAATGTATTGTTCTTAAATGTTGATTTAATTTATCTATAGATTGGCTTTCTTGGCTAGTGTTTTGGAACTTATCTTTAAATATGATTTCTTAGGTGAATGATCTTACATATTAAATTGTAATGTGATAAGATCATAATATATGTAATAGAAAACACATATATGAATACCCAGAGTTATATGAGAAATATGTGAGTTGAATTGTTTCAAGTCTAGTAGAGTTCCAAGGTCCACTTGACTATCACAGACAAAGAACATAGCTTCCTAGGTCCACTTGACTAGTATAGACAAAGAACATACCTAATAATATGCAATGGAGTTGTGCATTCTTACAAACTAGAATAAGGCAATCTTAAGCTACTTGTATTTGCACAGAGAGAAAAATGTATTACACTTTGAAGATTGTAAAAATTTGAGTATTTTGCTTGACAATCAAGTTGGCGTTTTCTCCCAAAATCCAAATTTGCCAAGGTCAATTCTTGTTTCTACTCATTTGTGATGTTTATGCTCTCATTTTCAGTTTAAATCTTTTCTATTTACATAAAAGTATAATTAGTTGGTTTTTCATTAAATTTTAATAAAATGACTAATAGTAATATAGTTTATAAATAAAAGTCTATTAATTATAAACATTCACATAATCTTTTTTTCCTTTCTATTTCGTCTTTTTATTAATTGTTTTTTATTAAGGTGAGCAAGAAACAAGGGCCTCGACCTATACAAAGGCAGTCAAAAAGTTGGATGAAAAATGCCATGATAAGCCATAAACTACAAAGCAATACAAACAAGAGAAAGAGAAACAACTGCAGCCAAGTTGCCAAACAAGAAAAATACCCACATAGACAAACCCAAGTCACGAAAAAGTTGGACTATCACCCATAACACAAGTTTGAGAATGAGAAGAGGGAGGAAAAAGACACTCCAAACATATTGTCAGTTCCATTACACATATGCCTCTTGAAATAATGCGAGCAGTGTAAGATTTTACATTAGGCATGTGGTCATGGTTGTAGATTTCCATGTTTCTTTTCCACCTCCAACCATTGATGCATGTCAAAAAAAAATTATTAATCATATTTTTACTATAATCTTCACTTCCTCAATGTTGATATTATGGCCTTTACGGTAAATATCTCTACCTTAGATAATAATAATTAAAATATCTAAATATATTTATTATTATAATAAATCAATATGCATAAATAATAATAAAAAATATTAGAGATATTTATTATTTATTGTTTATTTAGTAGATCAATTTAATCTATATATTATTAGAATGAAATTAAATAAACAAAGTTTAAGGGCCCAAGTCAGTGTCTTGGAGCAAATGTATTTTAGTCCAAGTCGGCCCCTTCTGGAGTGTTTTCGTTCTCATATATATATATATATATATATATATATCGAGTCTTGAGGAGAGATATACCAAAAACATAATGTGTGCTTCTCCCTCAAGAGTCTCAAACCTGTGACTTACTTCTCCATTCCAAGAAGTGTGAAATACTTAAGGAATGCATATTCGACATGTATGAAGGGTTGTGATTGGTAAACATCAAGTGTGAATTACATCATATATTTAATCTGATATTGAAGCGCATGGATCAGCGATAATTGGATCTGAGCTTGTAATGAGAAATACATAGAGCCTTGGTTATCAAATTTGGCCAACTCTAAGACTTGCGAATCTGATATATAATATCGGCATCTTATCAAGGAAAGCGAATTTAGAGCAACGAAGATACACAAGGCAGTGATACTTACATCTGTCTATACTTGAGCAAAGTACTCCAGGAATTGGTGAGAATTTGGAACTAGTTATATTAGCCTTAAGGGCAGATCTAAGGCATTGACTAGCTGATCCAAGGACAGATCAAAGTGCAGATCATTTGCATCTTGAAGGCATAGTCAAAGTCTGATTTCCAAGTACTTTCCTTCCTCCCTTGTGATTTCTTATATCATAGCATGTGCTTAGTTTTGATAGATCTCTATAGTTTGAATATTACTTGTTAAAATCTGAAAAATATTAACACGGTATCAAAGCCTAGGTAGAGGAAAAGATCAATTTTCAGATCTAGGAATTCAAACTAACTCTTTCAAACTAAGTTATCATGTCAATCAGGATTAGACCCGAAGATAGGCTTGAAGGAGATATTAATTATACATCTTGGAAAATGAGGATCTTGATCATTTTAAGGGAATTGGAAATTACCTCAATTATTGAAAATCCTCCTCAAGCTAATATGGATGCGGATGAGAAGAAAGAATGGAACAAAAACAACAATAAGGCAATGAGAATTATTGTTGATAGTGTTAAAGATCACATTGTGCCTACAATTGCCAGTTTGGAGATTGCACATGAAATGTTCACTTCATTAACTGGAATGTTTCAGATCAACAACACTAATAGGGTTCTAGCTCTTAAAAACAATCTCTCTCGAATCAAGATGACTCAAGGAGAATCAATTACATCCTACTTCATGAGGATCACAGAGCTAAGAAACCAACTATCATCCATTGGATTCACCTATGATGACAAAGAGCTTGCAGTGACAGCTCTAAATGGATTACCACTTGCCTGGGATGCATTCATTCAAGGAATCAGTGCACGCCCTGAATTACCTTTACTTGATTGGTTAAAAACAGATTGTCTTCAAGAAGAATCGAGGTTGATATCTAGAGGATCAATCTTTAAGGAAGACATTCAAGTCCTATACTCTCAAACCTTTAAGAAAAGGAAAGGCAAGTTCAAAAATGAGATATTTCCAAGCAAAGGAAACGGACAAACGGTTTGAAACTGGAGGAAGTTCAAGGGACAAGGAAGGTAGAAAGAGGAACCCTACGAAGAAGAAACCTTTCAAGAGGGACTTCTCCAAAACACAGTGTTATAAATGTTATAAATGTGAGAAGTTTGGTCACATAGCCGTAAATTGTCCAGAGAGGAACAACCTTCAAGCATCCATTGTAGAGGTGAAAGAACCTAAATCTAAGCACCTTGCATTTTAAATGGATCTTGCATATTGAGAGGGAGTTTATATATAGGCTCACTTGGGAAATTTTCTAAGTTATAAACTCCTTCCCCTGATTATATACATTGACATTTTTTTTATTTGTGTATGAGTGGCATCATACACAGCTATTTAGTTTGTTATCTTAATTACATATTACATATGGTTGTATGAATGGATCATACTTCTCATTACATTGGTTTTGTTTTGAATATGCCTTCTATATTCATGGATAATTCATACTTGTTTTATGAGAGAACTACATTTGGATATTGGTTATTGCATTTGGCTACATTTAGTATACTTGTTATGTATGTATGAAGCATACATTATTGGCTTATTGTATACTTTAGCATGTATGTATGGAGCATACTTTATTGGCATGTTGTGTATGGATGGATCATACCTTCTTTCATATGGTTGAGGTTATATGCGGTTCTACGTGCGAACACATTTTCTTTTACTCTTGTACTTATGTGGATTCATGAGATAAGATTTTATTTATGAGATTCATTTGGTTATGATTATTCATTGAGATACACTCATGCTCATGGCTAAGTTGTTCTTATGAATTGGAGATTTAGATAATATCATGGATTTGATATTCTTCTCATGGATCAGGGATCCATTGTTGAGCATTTGGTGGACATCATGGACTTGATGTCTGGAGACCATTGCTCTGAGCATTTGGTGAATATCATGGACTTGATATCTCGTGGATCAGGGATCCAGATCTGAGTAGTTGGTGGACATCATGGACTTGATGTCGATAGACCATTGCTCTGAGCATTTGGTGAATATCATGGACTTGATATTCGTTAGACCAATGCTATTAACATCATGGACTTGATGTTATGTCATGGACTTGACATCTTGGAGACTAGTGGATCTAATCCACAAATGGGATAGAAAACATCATGCATTTGATGTTATATTGGACATGGTTGGTAAACATCATGGACTTGATGTTACCTTAAGTTGTTGAGGCTCGTGGCTCTAGGAAATCCACATCCGATTGGTAAGCATCATATGACATGATGTTACCATAGGATGATGAATGGTTGAAGAATGATGAAGAACATTTGTGTTCTCATTATATCTAGTAGATAGAGACTTACTATCATAGATGAGAGATCTATGGCATCATGGATGAGGAATCCATTATGGTTATGTTTTGAAGGATCTATTAGTGGATCTTTGCCTCAAGTCCAAGAGGGATATCTCTACCTTGGATAATAATAATAAATATATCTAAACATATTTATTATTATAATAAATTGATATGCATTAATAATAATAATAAATATTAGAGATATTTATTATTTATTGTTTATCTAGTAGATCGATTTAATCTATATATTATTAGAATGAAATTAAATAAACAAAGTTTAAGGGCTCAAGGCGGCCTCTTGGAGCAAATGTATTTTAGTCCAAGTCAGCCCCTTGTGGAGTGTTTTCATTCTCATATATATATGGATCGAGTCTTTGTTGATGTGAGTTTTGTGCCACTACATAACATATAGGAATTGAACACTTGATACAGGATATCAAACACTTAACCCTCTCTTGAAAAGTAATTACTCATGAAGGACATGAGAAAACTCCAAGGTTCCTTACACCTGTGGACCCTAACTCAGTTATATTGATGTGATTTGTTGGTTAATCACGTAGGCGGGCTTACGTTGTTCATTCAAGGATGTCAGATTCTCGCTATGATGATGATGGGACTTAGCTTTGCAATGTATACTCAATAGGTCTATCTCCTTAATTTATATCACTTCCAACTTCGCTCATCAAAGCTCTCACTACTAAACTACTCACTTGCTTTGTTGCTACTCCTATGGAATGGAAAGATTAGCAAATGGACGGGGATCAAACCTAATGAAAGCTTGCCAGCGGCGCTACCTCCATAGATGCAATGATTCAAGGGAAATTGGACTAGATTACCACACAAGGCTTCCTAACAAGCCGCTAGGATGCTAGTGGCCTAGTATATAGATCCCTATCAAACATTTACTAATATCACCATACAATTAACCATCTACACCTATTCTTACCTAACCACTTTCTTGAAATGAAATCTACTTTAACAACTGAATGAAATCTGATTTTAACAAATTGGAAGTAGAAACCATGTAATAACACCAAGTGTTCTTAATCACCAAGCAAGACACAACAATGATAAGAGAAGCAACTTTGGTATTATATATGCAACAATATTCTTCAACCCTTTACAAATGAGAGCAAATGGCCTTATATAAAGGCTCAAAATTACGAGTGGCCAAGATTAAGGGGCAAAATCAAGGGCCAAGATCAAATATTGCAAACCCTAACTAGGGTTGCCACCAAATCAACAAATGAGAAGCGGACACCTCAGAGGCAGGCCAATGAGAAAATACAATAAAGAGGACCAAAGAAAAGGCTCCAAATGGAGGCCAATCAGAAGTCGCCACATAGGCTTACATCAAACCATCATCCAGGATGTTCCTTCCCTTGTCTCTCAATTTCCTTGCTAAATCGATGAACTTGGTCACAACTTTGCTGACCTCTTCCATGGGGGGGAGAGGGGCATACTGAATCCTCTTCTCAACTAAATCCACCTCTTTCTTTGTTGTGGCCAAAATCCTGTCCTGCTCTGTGGCACTGTCCCTGATAGAATTCATGAAAATTTTGAGAGAAAAGAGAGATTCCAAAATTTCGCCAGTGATGATGTCTCTCTCGAAGGATTTCACCCTTTCAGTCAAGGTCTCCAAGCTTACGCCATCTTCTCTATCTTCCTCTATCCTGAAGGTGGACTTAGTGACGCCAAGAGTATCTTCAATCGTCTTAAGGATGGTGGCCTCAAGGGGAGCAATTTCACCCTTGATTCCCTCCATGATCTCAAACCGGTTGAGCAAGGCATAATACCATGACTCAATGCTATCCCTCTCTCCTGGGCTGATCACTTTAGTTTCCTCAAGCAACTTTTCTGGTGCATCAAGGAGAGCCAACAGCTGGGGAATGGTCCTGTCTTTGGTAGGAAAGAAATCCCTCCACAGTTTATCATATGCCTGGAACCTGGCCCTAAGAGTAACAAATGCCTGGAACCTCTTCACAAATCCAGGCAAGCAAGCCAAACCCTCCTGGATGAGCCCCACTACCCATGACCGAGTTCCTTGAAGTGTAGCCCTTGCATTCTCCAAGTTGTCCATATCTCCTTTCTCTAAAGCTAGAGGTGGCACAACTGAATGATCCACCTGTTGAATAGGCCTGCAAGCATTCCTAAAATAGGCCACCAATCTGTGATTCTCATCTTTATATTTATTCTTTTCCTCAACCTCTTTGTCCAATCTCTACTTCATGGCAAGGAGGCCATCCTGAAGCTCTTCATACTCAATCTCCTTAGTGGTGGTTCCCAACTCGTGCTCCATTATCCCATAGTCCTAAACTCGAACACCATCTTTGAGCTTATCTTCCTTAGGGATTGCAATCTGGACTTTGCGGGTTCCGAAACTATCTCTGATGATCTTTGCAATTGTCTCGGCTGGTTGATCTTCCTTTTCTTTCTCAATCTCCTGTAAGATATCATCAATGTTGTCCTCTGGCATGAGTGGTATAATAGCCTTCCTGGGCCATAAGAAATCTCTTAGCCAACTAGGTGTCGTACACCTTCCAAGTTCCCAGTTAGGCTCATCCTGCCTAGACAAAGCCTCCCTAATCACTTGAGGCGCATCTCCCTCCTCATCAGAAAGTGTCTCAATGTCAATCAATTCTATCTCCCTGCCTCCCGGTGAAGATGACCCCTTGGCCTGTTGACTGATGGAAAGTGGCGAATAGCCTGAACTGGAGTTGGAAGTACCCTGCGATGATGAGCTATCCTGTGGTGGCTCCATATTGTCCTGATTCCTTGGGATTCTATCCTGTGCTGGGGCAGTACTCTCTTTTGATGGTACAGTGCTCACCCTCTGTCTCTTGGTTGTAGACTCACCACCTTCTACCTCCTTTTCCTTAGCACCATCCATCTCCTTCCTTTTCTTGCTCACCGGCTCGGCCCTTCCACTGCTCCCTGTGTGTTGACCAAACGACTCCTCCGGGATCTCTTCTATCAATTTCATCTTTTCATAAGTAAGAGGAACGCCTGTCCCTTCCAATCTAGCCATCCTCCTATCGAACCACTCCTACGTGTAAAGATCAACTGGCACCATTACTGCCTCCATGGAGCTTTCACTCTCAATCCCCCACTCAATGGGATCCAATTCGAGCCCATTCAAAGTGTTGAATTTTGGCCTCACAATTTTGCCATCTTCCTCAAGTTGATCCGGTATTCGGAGTTGCCTCCACTTGTACATTCTCATCATATCAACTGTCAGTCTTGAGAAAGCCCTCTTACTTACTTCGAAATCATCAGATGCATTGGCCCAGTAGTCCTCAATATGATGCACATGCCTGTAAGGACTCCCATAAGCCATTCGAATCTGTTGGTTGGGATCAAAACTCTGCCTTCCCTCGTAAAGAGCCAAAGCATAGAGTTTCAACTCCTCATCTGCCATTGCCATGATCGCCAAAGAATTGCAACTGTCAGCGCCTGCTTGAAGTGGGAAAGTGACCCCTGATTTGTACTTAAGTTTCTGGATCCTGTCAAAGTGGCCCAATTATCTTGCCACTTCCATTACTATTAATCTGTTGGGTGGATACCTTGGCAACTTCATTGGGCAACAAGTGCTCCCTGCTATCCAGATGTATGTAAATTTCTGGAACTGAATATACCACCATCCATACCTTCTGACCAACTTCTCTGCCTCAGGGGATAACCTCCTTTGGGGAGCCCCTTGTAACGTCCTTACTGTCTTCATGGCAAAGGTATCGTAGAATGTTTTGAAATACTTAGTGCGATGGAGGTGGAGCTGAGGGTAACACTCATGCACCAAGTACTGCCCGGGTCCCTTGCCCACTTCGCCCAAGGCATTGAGTCCTGGATACTGGAACATGTCGGCAATCATGTAAAACAAGTAAGATCCCATGTAGAAAGTCTTTGAATTATGCACTAATCTCAACTGGAGGTCCAAGTTCTCGCTTATCATCTAGGCCCAGTCGAACATCACACCCTCATTTGAGATTTTCTCGATGAAATAGAACATCCAAGGCTCAAGCAATCCTGCCTGTGGGGTTCCCATTACCCTGTTCAACATCAAGATCAAGTCGCCATACTCCTCCTTCAAGTCTGTTCTTGTAAACCTTGGCAACTTTGAATGCCTCTTTCTAGGCTCCTTTAGCCATTCCTCGCATAGGAGAGCAGAATAATGAGCAAT
>MU227211.1:170300-188672 GCA_018584345.1 Thuja plicata
GTATGTTGAATATTTCCTCGATGGCTCGATCACTTAGATTGACAAGCACCTTCCTCTCGGTTTCGTTCCCATAGTAGACTGTCTTGGTGTGTTGATCATAGTGAGTAGCACACTCGAGAATGAGCTCTGGGCATGGAAGAGTAGGGGGAAAAGCTGTAGCCTGTATGATCCCATTCTTGATCATCTTCTTTGCTAAAATTGACGAGCTTCCTCTTATCACCCTGTTCCTCATTTGGATCATGTTGACTGGCCCAAGGTTCGTGTCTCCAACTTTCTTCCACTTGGATGGAAAGAGAGTCTTTGGCATCATGTCCTCGGTATCTTTCTTGAACTGGGCCAGCCTTTGGGCCTTCGCTGATGTAGGATCCATTACCTTCTCCTCTGCAGCACACACCAAACATTAATTAGACGACTAAAATATTTAAGAAAGGAGACAAGACCCCACAAAATTCCAGCCTACGAATTGAAATTGCCTTCCAAATGCCTAACCATTTCAGATTGACCTAGATCAAAGAATTTTGATTCGTTTTTAGTTTTCAATTATGATTACTTCCAGATTTTATTGCGAAAATTATAAGATTCAATTTATTTCCAGAAAATTTGTCATGAAATTGGAGTTTAAGATAGATGGGGAAGAGTACACCATCTTTTAGACATGATTATGACCTCCAATCAAAAATAAATAAATCAGAATCAGACCTGTAGCACCGAGATTTCCAAGTTAAAAGGGGGAGACTTATTTCTAGTTTCTTTATGCCTACTGGAGTTTGAATGGGCTGCACTAGTTATGAAGATCGGGCCAGCTTCTCTCCACTTGGAATGCTAGGAGAATGGATCTCAAAACACTTTATGTCTCCTCTTTGTCTCCTTCTATAAGTCTGCTACAGCCAGTACGATCTGCACTTGATGGAAGAAAATTCACTGGTGCTTGTTGTGAAATGGAGTCAAAACTCCTCCCTATATATATATTTCGTCCAAGTCCAAGAGGAGGCCGACTTGCACTTAAATCTATGCCATAAAACATTTAATTTTTTGCCCTCAAATAGGGACGACTTTGCATTTAATTTTGCCTTGCTGATTGGGCCATTGGGCCAACTTCATAGTTGCAAGGGTCAACACCAAGGGGAGGCCGACTTCCAAGCCTCCTAAGCCAAAGGGGGGAAGAGTGGAGTGCGCGAAAATGTCCAAGGGGTTGGACATTTCCGCCCGAGGGAAGAATTCCCTTGGGAGGAGATGTCATCCATCCCTTAAGACCGACCTCCACACACCATTATCCCTTTAATCCTATTTGTTCTTACCCCCAAGGGCTGGCGGAAATCAAGAGCGCCATGGACAGCATGTCCAATGGTTGGGCGGAATCTACCCAGTCATTGGACATTGTCATTTCCAATATTTATTTTGCCACTTCAAATATAAATCATGTTTCCCATTCCATCAATCATAGCCTCAAACCTCCAAGTACCCCCTCAACACACCAAGTTGGATCAACTATCATCTCCCAAGGGGTTGGCGGAAAATGAAGGCACCATGGACACCATGTCCAATGGTTGGGCGGAATCCGCCCAGTCATTGGACATTGTCGTTTCCAAGATTTGCTAAAACACTTCAAACACCAAATATTGCTTCATTTCAACGCCAAACATGGTTGACCCTTAATCACATAGCTATACCTTCCAATGGGACCTAATTTCAACCTACAAAGGGGCTGGCGGAAAACGAAGGCACCATGGACAGCCTATCCAATGGCTGGGCAGAATCCACCCAGTCATTGGACACCAACATTTCAGAGTTTCACCCTTATCCTCCAATATCAAATCAAGTCCTGCCTCCTACAAATATGCCCCCAAGGTCCGGAAATCATCACCACTATGCCAAGTGGGAGGAGTCTAGAGAAGGAGGAAGAAGGTGGCCTTCATCTTCATGGACAGAATTGTCCATGGAGTTGGACATTTCCGCCCAATGGATATCCTCACTTTTCCAAATGGATTCAATACTTCCCCCTTACTCAAAACATCTAACATCAATCCCAAGCTTCCTCAAAACACTTCACCATCTCCAATTCGACTTGCCCCTATCTCCACTAGGCTGGGCGGAAAATGAAGGCACCATGGACAGCCTGTCCAAGGGCTGGGCAGAATCCGCCCAGTCATGGGACACTTACTCAAATCTCCACAAAACAAAATTTGCCATTTTCAAAATACCCAAGCCAAGGGGAGGATGATTTCCAAGGTTGCCATGCTAAGGAAAAAAAACTTGATCTCCCCTTCCAAAATTGAAAGCCCGAGAAAAACAGGGGGTCCCCAAGAATTGGGGTGATGTGTGAAAGACCTCACAACAGTCTCGAGGAGAGATATACCAAAAACATAACGTGTGCTTCTCCCTCAAGAGTCTCAAACCTCCGACTTACTTCTCCATTCCAAGAAGTGCGAAATACTTAAGGAATGCATATTCAACATGTATGAAGGGTTGCGATTGGTAAACATCAAGTGCGAATTGCATTAGAAATTTAATCTGATATTGAAGCGCATGGAACAATGATAATTGGATCTGAGCTTGTAATGTGAAATACATAGAACCTTGGTTATCAAATTCGGCCAACTCTAAGACTTGTGAATCTGATATATAATATCAGCATCTTATCAAGGGAAGCGAATTTAGAGCAGCGAAGATACACAAGGCAGTGATACTTACATATGTCTATACTTGAGCAAAGTACTCCAGGAATTGGTGAGGATTTGGAGCTAGTTATATCAGCCTTAAGGGCAGATCTAAGGCATTGACTAGTTGATCCAAGGACAAATCAAAGTGCAGATCATTTGCATCTTGAAGGCATAGTCAAAGTCTGATTTCCGGGTACTTTCCTTCCTCCCTTGTGATTTCTTATATCATATCATGTGCTTAGTTTTGATAGATCTCTATAGCTTGAATATTCCTTGTTAAAATCTAAAAAATATTAACACTCAAATGGCTACTTACATCTGTACTTGTATATTATGGCAACGGTTAAAGTTTAAGGCCTTGGGTACATCACCTCTTTTCTATTACCTTCATTTAATTCAAATTTTCAGTGATTCAGTTCATTTTTTGAGCTCCTAATGCTCTTTGTCATCTTAATATTATCTTTGTTGTAACCAGATGTTCTTACATGTCTCTTTTTCCCTTGTTTTCTACTACATCCACCTTTTGTCAGATTTAATCATTTCATTTGAATGCTATGGGATTGATGTTAGCTGAAGCTCTGCAACATCATCTTTAAAATCCTTGTGATTTTTCTGAAAATATTTGTTTCTTCTTTTTTAATTTTATAAAATGAAATATAAATAAACTTTGACTAAATCTCCTTATCAATCTCTAGTTGATCTCTCATACTACTTGATAGCAAACTAAGCAAGCTCATCCAGAATATAAGATTTTTATACATTAATACTTGTTAAAGGCCAAACCCACACATGCCATCTACCGTAACAGAATTTTCTTTCGCAATTGAGTACACATGCATTATAATCCAATTGATGACAATTTCAACAAAGAAAGGTCCATCAGCTTCTATAATCACAAATGTTGAATTTCCAATGTTTTACGAGAGATTAGGGACTTGTGTATGGTTAAAGGCCTAGCTAGGCCTTAATACCTAGCTAATCTAAAACCAGCAATTATGGGGGGCACAAATTATGCAATATAACTTGTCTGGATATGATATTTCAATGTTGGATACTTTGGAGCATAAGCATGCACCCCAGGTCAGCAAATTTTGGGAACAAGTCAAAACAATGGCAGCAAAGAGACAAGAAATTGATGGTACAACTTGGATTCCTACAGAAAAATTGATCCATGTAGGCCAATGGAAATAATCAAGCCTTCACAAATAAAAGAAATTACTATGAATTGTTATACTACAACACTAGTTTCCTGGACCTTGAACTTAAGTCAAATGACCTGAAAAACCTTTCAATATTTACTAGCCAAGAAGCAACTTGTAGAAATAGAAGGCGAACTTCCACTTCCAGCATCATTAAATAAAAGTTCAATCTTGACAGAATGGAAGCCTCTTGTAGTAGCTCCATCTCTGCAACTGCTTCTGATGACACCCTCCCAATGATGGTATATGTGTTCACAGATGCTCCCTGCATATCCAAAAGCAAACATTAACAGCCTCTATGGAAAAAATTCGATCAATTGGACGATAAACAACTAAAAGCTAAACTTTGTTTAAGTTAGGAAGCTTTTCTTTGCAATTCTTAATTGGGCAGGTACCTGATAATCTTCTCATAGTGTTCAAATGTCATAAGTCCTTGTCGCACATTTTCCAAAATTTAAGCACACTTCCAAACTAAAAAACTAAAGATTCTTATGCAGGAGCATCCCAGGTGAATAGGCGATCAGCATCAACCAAAAGTATTTTCCCAATTGTTTGCTTCAAGTTTATGTTTGCTTTGGTTTAACTTGGTATCTTTTCTTTATCTGTGCAAATATGATTGGCCCTCACATCACATTTGGATGTTAAAGAGTTGTTAGCTGTCCTGATAAACACGTATGCAAAATGTGGAAGCACGTAAAACTGTTTGACAAATTGCCATAACAAATTCTGATCTCATGAATAGCAAAGATTGTAGGATATGAGTAAAATGAATTTTCAAGCAAATGCAATCAGCTGGAAAAAGCCAATGCAAACACCTTTGTCAGCTTCGTCTAAACCTGAACGCAACGGGAAGCTTGGAACAGGACATGAACATCCATTAAAATATAGAATTCCTGTCAAATGTTGTAGTTGCAGCTGCCCTGGAGACATGCATACAGAATATGGAAGCACCACATGGATTGTTGCATCAAGCTGTAAAAGGCAATCGCAGAGACAAATAACGCTCCACTTCCATGTAACTGAAAAAGAAACAAGGTGAAAGTAGATGGGGAGAGGTCACGAGAGGGGATTGGGGAATGCAGTAGAGCCATCCACTAAATGAAAGGAAAAGGAAGAAGAAACAGTGAAGAAAAAGAAAGCTTAGACGACATTCAAGGTCATGAGAATACAGAAAAGCAACCATTTGAAAAACGATCTGAGAAGCAGAGAAAGCCGAGGTGTGTGAGGCTCTACAAAGAGGAGAGGTTGCATAGAGTGCAGTTTGTGCCAAAGAGAGCCTCAAGGATAGAGAGGCTGTGTGAAAGAAAAAAAAAACAGAGACTGTATAAAGAAAAAGGACCCCTGTGCAAGGAGCAGTAGTTTGGAAGGAGGTTAAAGGGAGGTAGAGAAGTGGGCTGTGCAGGTTGAAGAGAAGACTAGAGGCTGTAAGAGGCAAATGAAGAGAAGTTGGGCCTGAGTAACAGAGAGTTTCAGCTGAGAACAGAGAAATTGTGTGGAAATTTACAGAGAAGATGAGAAGCCATAGATAGGCCAAGAATAAAGGATGTGTTTTCTAATTTGAAAAGAAATAAATTATATTACATTGTTGCAATTTAAAAGTTAATTTCGAAGCAGAGAGTCTCTGCGAAATGTTTTGTGTTTAAGTTTGAGGATAGTAGGCAGGAGAGGCTTTGTCCCTTGCATCAGATTCTAAGACCAATTTGTTTCAGGAAATTGTCCAAGGTTGTTGTATTTCATAGAACAGTCTTGTTATTCTTTTTAAAAGCTGCACCTTAACATCCCTCCCGTCACTTTGAAAAAACCTTTTAACATTCAAACATGTTCAATTCTGTAACAGTCCGTCAAACTCTTTAATGCACAATTTATCATAACTTAAACTAAATTTTAAACATAAAAAAGAAGATTCTAAAATTCATACACGATTGTTGTATTTCACAGAAAATCTAATTTTTCTTTTTGAAATCTGCAACTTAAGATCTCTGATTGATACCTTGGTCAAAAAAGAAGGTGGTGAATATTTAAACATATCAAATTCTATATTAGTCTTTTAAACTCTTTTCTTCATTTCCTTTCATACTGCTCAGAAACAAGACAACATAAGCAGTATATGTAGATGATGCTTCAATTATACATGGCATGGCAATGCATAGAAAAACAATCCTATGTGCTTACTAATTGAGTGCAATTTTTATTTTGTTTACAAATAGAGAGAAGAAATACCAAGGCATGATCTACGGCACGTAAGCAGTCATTTGTCTTCAAAAGCAAAAGAATCACACGAGGAAGCCTCTTCAAAAGCTCTGAAATCTGCACAAAATACTGTGACGCGTACATCTGCCAATTACCAACAACAGAAACTGCAATCAGCCTTGTGGAACTATTCACTATATCAAAGATTAACATCTACAAACACATTGAATTCATAATTTATTAAGGCTTTGTACTAATTTAGATGAAAAGGAAAAGCAGAAAACATGTATTCGTGTGCATTAGAATCCTAACCAGACAAAAGTAAAATAGATTCAGAAATTATGTAAAAAAAATCTATCAATTGTTTTTCTAGCTTAACTTGAGGTGTGCCACTAGGTTTTATCAGATGTGAGGAATTGAACTCTAATGGAAGGATGAAATTGCCACAACTGAAGTATAGTGGGAATTTTCTAGGACAACACAAGACAATATTTTTCTAGTTGAACATGAGGTGTGCCACTAGGTTGTATCAGATTTGAGGAATTGAACTCTGTTGGAAGGATGAAATTGCCACAATTGAAGGGTAGTGGCAATTTCTCTTACATATGGAAAGTATAGCAAATAGGATTGTGTATTTGTCTAATTATTGGAATGACTAGCTGAATTTAAACTGTTCCAGTTATTCCATTAAAGGTTATGCACATAATTGAAAAACTTGGATTTGGTTATAACTTGACTGGCCCAATTTTTTTGAAAAATTCGGATTCGGTGAAAAAATCAGCACTTTTATCAAACATTTGAAAATATATAATTTCTTAAAATATCATATACACCAAATTTGTAGAACATATATTGATTTTAAATTTCCATCATATATAAATCAAAGTTTTGCATTAATAACATAACAATTAGACACATTTATATTCAACATCTAACAAATATATTAATGTCCATTTGTGATTATTATGATTTATCTAACACATTTATATTGTAACATTTTTTTTTGAATAGATCATCTATTACATTTTATTTCTATGATTGGAAATTATGTAATATTTAATATTTATTCATAAAAAAAATTGTAATTAATGTATATCAATTTAAAGTCACATTAATATTCATTATTATTTGATCTAAAATTAAAAAACTCAATTATTATTCAAATTATATATATATATATAAAACTTGTGCTATACTTATCTGATTTCATAAATATCTTAATATCTAAGATTATTTTGATGTACTCGAACTATTCGTTGATGCTCCAAGTCGAAACCCTAAATGCCTTTGTTTTTCTTTCCATCGAAACCCTAAACGCCCACATTTTGTCTTTTGTTCTTTCTTCCCGTCGCTAAGAAATGCCTTTAGTGTCAGTTAAAAACGAAAAATAAACCTTAAAAATCGTGCACATTATTTAATGTCTTGCATTTTTATTTCACGGTCGATTTCCTGTTAAATATATCGCGCGATACCCTAATATTTTTACCACAAAAAATGCCGTGATTTTTTTAAAATATCGGGCCCAAGTATTTGGGCGATTATATCGTTTCACAATGTGACTCGCGATATATCATGATTTCCACAATATATCTGCGATTTTTTCAACAAAGCTTCTGCATTCCCCAGAGGGAAGTAATGTATTACATTTATACTGTCATCCAACAGCCTTATACCCATGCCTATTACTTCCTTGCCCATGGAAAGTCCATCTTTGGTATGTCAGCATGTTATCCCAATACAAAGACATGCAGTACTAGTATTATATGGTGAATATAACCTTGCAAATCCTAAAGCTACCTTATTTTAAGGGGTCTACTAGAATTCTCCCTATCTGAAAATACTGCAAAAAGACAGAAGTCTAGGTTTTATCTCTTAGATGATGCAAAAACAAACAACCCACAATGCTGCTGCCAAGAGAACCATAAAATCAAGAACTATGGCCACAACGTGGAAATTCACTGCTACTTTATGCTATTATGGAAAGCATTTGATGAGATATTCAAGTAAAGCAATGGCATCATCTCTTCTTCCCAAGCATGATAAGGGAAACAACACCACAAAATGGTATTTTCAATATGTTATGACCGGAAATCACAGTACGATAACAAATAGAACAAATAAACACATTGGTTACGAAGATAAGTTATACTGCAAACCTTGCAAAGACAAGCAATGCTAATACAATCTTAGATGTCAGAAGGAAAATGATAGCATATCTGCAATATAACAAGATATTTTACCCTACAAAACTCTTTTGGGAAAAGACCCAGCTAAAACAGCACCCACTCACTGTATTAACTCAACCATTCACTCTATGATAAGATATTTTGCAATTGTGTTTAACCATAATCCATTATTAGTAATTATAGGGACATCAATAAAAGTTCAACTATATAAAGCCATGGACAGAAAAAAGCTATCAATAAGGGTCCCGAAACCCATATATGTGGGGCTGCTGGTCCCTCATACTCCCCAGCTAAGGTGCTGCCCCAGATCCCATTAATTCCGGCACGACATACAAATTTTTAAGGCATGTAAAACATGCAAGGTATACAGCACAGATCCGACAAATCTCCCATTTGTTCAATACTTTGCATAGGCATTCATCCATACATAAATAAGTTGCAAAAGATAATTATGCCCATTAAAAACATTTTAGTAATCTATGCAATGAGAAAACAAATGCTCAAAGGTATTGAATTTTTCCAACACCTTTTTGTCTCCAACCATGTCTCTAGCAAATAATAGTACACATCAATATGCATCGTCTAAGCATGACAAGTAGGGTTCTTTGCTAAACCAATTGTACTTCACTCACAATATATACTTACGACATTTTGTAAGAAACCAACATCTAAACACAACCTCTAAACCATACAGCTTCTTTGAGCACACATGAGTGGCTGCAATGTACTCAAATTGTATAGTTGAAAGTGCAACAATTGCTTGTCTATTGTTCATCGAATGGACTACTCCACCAAACAAATTAAACACATAACCACTTGTAAATCTTCATCAATCAACATATCTAGCCCAATCAGGATCAACAAAACGTTGTAACTCTACTACTCTATTCATCTCTGGTCATTATTGGTAGCAAATTGTATAATTTGAAATCCCACACAAACATTTGAAGACCTTCTTTACAATATTCCAATGTTCTTTCCTTGGGTTTGACATGTATCCTCTCAAAATTCCCACTACATAGTAAATGTCTGGTCTAATACAGACCATGGCATACGTTAGAATTCCAATAACACTGCATAAGGAACATAAAAAATCTTCAATATCTTGCGTTTTGGGACAATGATCTAAAAATAAATTTAAACTGAGAGATAGAAATATTAACAGTTCTGCATACCTGCATTCTAAATCTCTGGAATATAGTATCAACCAGCAATCCGGAACTCCCCTAGAATTGCAGAGTCCAAGGCCAGGCAACTTGTCCCGAGTCTCCCGAGCCCAAGACTCGGACCCACCGAGTCTGGCCAAATCTGGCAGACTTGCTGAGTCTACCAAACTCGGCAATTCCCGAGCCTTGGACTGTCATGCCAGCGGCAAACAAAAAGTGAAAAAAAATAACACTTTTGACTTGATCAAAAGGTCATTATATATGCCTTCTCAACCCTAAAAAAACATTATTATTGTTTTCAAGCACAAGGAGAGAAAAAGAGCCATTTAACAAAAATAATGTGGCATTGAAGAGAAGATAGTGATTGCGGATCATTTGGGAAAGTTAGTAGCTTGCACTGATGCATTTAGAGGAGTTTAAGAAGGACTTGGAGGTCTCTACTATTTAGAAGGTGCATTTCTTCATTTTTGAAGCAAATTTGAAGAGATAAGTTAGATATTTTTGTTGTTTTCTGGTTTTTTACTTGCATATTTTCATTTTATTGTACATTTTTTTTATTTTGTTTCATTTTATGTTGATGGGAAAAACAAGAAACCCTAAGGCATCCAATAATCAAACCCTGGCAATTTTTTTCCTTAATTCTTTAGCTGCAAATAGAGTTGCGTGACTCGCCGTGAGTCATGCAAGTCCGCGGGGTTGAGTCATACTCGACGAGTCAGGAGGACCTTGACTCAGACTCGGGCGAGTCAGGCACCCAACTCACCAAGTCAGCAAGTCAGGTGGCTGACTCACCAAGTTCGAGCCTCCTAACTCGACTGACATCAAGCTAAAAAGAAAAAAAGGAAGCTTTTTTAACATTTTTTTTACTTACCTCTTGCCTCCAACCCTAAAAGGTGTCTTGTTTCATTGTTATGAAAAGAAGAGAGGAAAAGTGAGAGATAGGAAGAAAAATAAGCGGCCATAGTTTTGTAATCAGCAGGGAAGAAAAGCTAAAAAGCTTCCACAAATCACATTGGGGCAGCACTATACTTGCATTGAGAGCATCAAGGAGTCCATAGCAGTTGTTGCAAAGACTTCTCAACTCATTTCAAAGAGGTAAGTGTTAAATTTTATAGATTTTACAATTTTTTTTTTGTATGTTAATAGATTTTTCATTTTGTTGTTAATTTTTTAAAGTTTAACTTTCCAAATCTTGAATATGAGTGTTTTCTATTCAACTCTAAATTGCATACTTCAATGAGAGAAGTAGAACAATAGCAAACCCTAGATTTTTTATAAAAAAAATTGTAAACATGTATTTACAATTTTTTCTTTAAAAAATGTAGGGTTTGCTAATTTTTCTAAATCCTTCCTTTGAAATTTGAAAATTTTCAAGAAAAAAACACAATGCACAAATGTAGGGATTGCTGATTTTTTTATCAGTTTATAACTTAATAAAATATAAGACACAAATGGTAATTTGTTTGTAAAATTGTCTTATTGCAGCAACCTTCACGTTTTGGAAACAACATTTTTTCCAAATGGCTCCTCCTAATCCTCAACCTAAGCCTAAGAAATATGGTCAAAGGGATGAGGCTTGGAAATATACTAAAGAATTTCCTGGTAGAACAAGATTGCAATCAAAATATATGTTTTGTAAAGAAATTATTCATGATGGCATAAATAGATTTAAATACCATATTGTTGGCATACATGGCCATGATACTGAGCCATGTAAATTAGCAACTCCCGAGACAATTCGTTTGTTTATGTCCAATTAGAAACATTTGAACAAAATAAGGAAAAAAAAAAGAGGCAATTGGAGAAGTTAGCTCATATTGATTCCCCTGCATTTGCATCTGTAGGTTGTGTTGGAGAGGGTTCTTCCATGCCTCCCTTTCGTCCTAGTGCTTCTGCTAGTGCTAGTGCTAGTGCTAGTTCTTCTACTTCTATTCCTTCTAGTGGCACTGTTAGCTTTGGTCCTAGAGTCCAGAAATCCAAGTTGGACAATTATTTTGTGCCACGCACTACTCCTGATGCACAACCCTCACTTGAGAGCATGGGTTGGAACACGGAGGTCCATGATGCTGCAAGAAAATCAATTTGCAAGTTTTGGGACTTTTGCAACATTCCATTTATTGTAGCCAGGTAATTTTTTTAAATTTGTTTGCTTTAAATTTAAATTTCAAAATTTATAGTTTAGAGTTGAACTTTGCTTTGTCTAATGATTAATCATAATGAATTGTTATAATTTTCTCACACATTTAATCTATTTGTGACAGGTCTCCTTACTGGCAAGGCATGATAGATGGCGTAAGCATTTGTGGGGTGGGGTTTAAAGCCCCTATTGATGTTGAGTTAAGTGGCCCCCTCTTGTTAGAAATGGTTGATGATATAAAAGTTGAGCTAGAGGACCAGCGAGAGTATTCGAGCAAAAAGGGTTGCACCAGTGACCATCATAACAGATGGTTGGACCGATTAGAGGAATAGGACACTCCTAAATTTTCTTGTTTCCTGTGGAGGTGATTGATCATTCTACTTCCTTAAATGCATTGAATAAATTAAATTTTGATTTAGTGATTAATATTTGAATTTTGTAATTTATGATTTATTGATTGATCATTGATCATTGATCATTATTTTGCTTTATTTTCAGGATCCGCCATGTTTTTAAAGTTCGTCGATGCTTCTTCACATGTGAAAAATGCCACATACTTATGTGAGGCTATTGAGGAAATCATACATGAGGTGGGGGAAGAAAATATGGTGTAGGTAGTGATGGATAATGCAGCAAGTTATGTTGCTGCGGGTAAACTTTTAAGTTTTGATGGAGAGGCACCCGAAAATTTATTTAAAATTTTCTTATCACATCTAATTACGTTGAATTTAAAATTGCCGCAAGTAAACTTTTGATGGAGAGGCACCTGAAAATTTTTTGGTCTCCATGTGCGGCTCATTGCCTTGACCTCATATTGGAGGATATTGGTAAGCTTGAATGGGTGAAAGAATGCATTGATAGGGCCAAAAACATTTGCAAATTTATCTACAATCATGCATTGGTCCTTAGCATAATGAGGCAGTACACGGGGCAAAAGGAGTTGGCTCCTCTTGGTATCACAAGATTCACCTCAGATTTTATCACATTAAAATCCTTTATGCAATCAAAGGCAGCTTTGAGGTGCGTGTTTGTTGGTGAGAAGTGGAGTTCCTCATCCTATGCTACGACCACTAGAGGGACAGATGTGACAGACTGCATTTTTTATGAGCCAGGTTTTTGGACCCCTTGTGCAGAGATCGTGCAGGTAAATTTATTACAGTTTAATATTTAGTATTTACTTTTTATAATTTTATGTGCATATTTTTGTTTTGTTTGCAACTTTGCAATTTTGCTTATTTTCATGCACAATTGTGACTTAACTGTTTTTGTTTAATAATATTTGCAAGTCACTAAGCCCCTGGTAGTTCTCCTACAAGTTGTTGATGGGGAGAAGCCCTCTATGGGCTACATATATGAGGGCATGAATAGGGCCAAGGAGGCCATTAGATATATATATATATATATGGAGGAATTGAGGACAAGTGTGGCCCCATTTGGGAGATAATTTATAGGAGATAGCATAACCAGCTTCACAGGCCCATCCGTGCAACAACTTATTACCTCAATCCGACATTGCATTTCCAAAATGATTTTAAGGCGGATGAGGACGTTCTTAGTGGCCTATATACAGTGGTACAAAAGATGTCTATTGATACCATGGCTACACTCAACGAGATGGACGCATTTGTTAATTGAACAGGGGCGATTCTTGGAAGCCAACTATGCAAAGACGCTCAGACAAAATTGCAGCCAGGTAGAAATATATGTTAAGATTCTTAAGTTTATGCACTGTGATTTTATAATCTAGCCTTAAAGTTGGAAATGAGACTGGTTTTTTTTTTTCTTTTCCTTATTTCAGATAGATGGTGGCGAATGTTTGGGCCTACAACCCCACACCTTCAAAAATTTGTCATCCACATATTTAGTCAAACATGCAGCACTTCAGGATGTGAGCGCAACTGGAGTATGTTTGAGCACATTCACTTGAAGAGGCATAATAGATTGTTTGTGGAGAAGTTGAATGATCTAGTCTTTGTTCATTATAACCTTCGTCTTAGAACCAGACAGAGTTTGGACAATGACTCCTCTCCGATCACGCTAGAGGAGGTCTATCAAGAGTCCGAGTGGCTCACTGAGTCTAGCGATCATGTCTTCACTGATGAGGACCTTGAGTGGGTTGACCAGGCAGATAGAGAGGCTAAGGCTGAGGCTGAGGCTAAGGTTGTGGCCATGTCAGAGGAGGATAGAGCACGATGAGGCACAATTGATGTTGATCAGAGTGGCACCTCACAGACACAGACTATGGTTGTTTAGTCATCCAGGACATACCTTAGACGCCTTTGTAGGAGGGATACATGCTATTCTAAGGCTGAGGTTGAGCCTGAGCCAAAGCCATAGACTTGTTTTTGTTTACACATGTTTGGGAACATTTGATGTCATGGATTTTATATACATTTGACAATATTTATAATCCTATATATCTATGTTTGCTATTTCCTTCAGCTACAATTTACATTTGTACTTATGTGATGGATGTATGTGATCAAATTAGTTTCTATTTGATGATATTATAGTGTCTTTAAGCTTTATTCAATAACGAGTGCATGAAACAAGTTTTAAATCGTTAAAAAACTCTAAATTTCAAGGGTTTTTTCATTTTGCTGAGACACGAGACGAGTCATTCTCGTTGAGTCCAAGTCTGGGAACTTTGGCTGCAAACCCTAATTGTTCTTAGTTTTTTCTTTATTGTATTTTATTTTAATTTAATTCAACTAGAAAATGTAAATGTTATTTTTTTCATTCATAATTTATTGCAACTTGCCATTCATTTACAGATTGATCCAAAATTTCAAGCATAATATCCTGGGCCCACTTAGAAAGGACGCTTCTTGGAAAAATGACATCCCTAGATAAAAAAAGGTGAAATAATGTGTTCATTACAAAACAAAATACAGTAGGGGAGGTATTAATCGGTTGAAGTATTACCTTGCACACATACCATGTCATGATGCTAAACTACGCAAATTAGCACCCCTTGATGTTGTAAGTGAAGTACAATGTTAGATAAAGGCCTTTGAAGAGAAAAAAGAATTAAAAAGGAAGCAAATGGAAGAAATGGCAAACATCGGTGGAGAGGGTTCTTCAATTCTTCCATTTCCTAGATCTATTAGTGACAATGGTACTACGAGTGTGACCATTGTACCTCAGATTCGTAAAATCAAGTCATCCTAATTAGATTCATTTTTGCTTCATGCACAACTCCAAGTTCCCAACCATCACTTGAGAGCATGGGTTGGAATAAGGAGAAGCATGACACTACAAAAAGTGCATTTGAAGATTTTTGGTTCTACAACACTTCCATTTCATATAGCTAGGTACTCATTATTATTTTGTTTTACAATAAATAGTTTGATTTCTAAGTCTATTGATGTTTTTGCTTTTAACAATATGCGAAATTGAAGATTTTAATATTTAAAGTTAAAACTTAATACTTATTCTATTTATTTAATTTGTTTTAGGTCTCCTTATTGGCAAAATATGATATATGTCGTTATTGTTTGTGGTTCAACGTTCAAAGCCCCTATTGATGAGATAAAAGGTGCTATTTTGAGTCAAAAGGTGGTTGATGTCAAAATCACAATTGACGAGTAGTAAGTTATTGAGGAAGGGTTGCACCATCACGACTGATGGTTAGACCGACATAAGAAGTAGAACACTACTGAATTTTCTTGTTTCCTCATCAAAAAATTGTACTTTATAAAGTCTATTGATTTAGTGATTAAGATTTTTTATTTTTATTGTATTAAATTACTTATTTTTTCTTTCTCGGGTGGCACAGTGCTTTTGAAGCAATTGATGCTTCAATAAATAAAAATGTTGAGTTTCTTTGTGAGGCCTTGGAGGAAGTGTTGGACGAGGTGGGTGAGGAGAACATGGTACAAATAGTCACATATAATGCAGTTTTTGACCCCTTGTGCAGCTCATTGCCTTAACCTCGTATTGGAGGATCTTAGCATAGTTCCCTCTATCGAAACATGTGTAGAGCACGCAAGAAATATTTATAAATACATATATAATCATATTGGGGTGCAAAACCTCATGAGGCATTTCACAAATAAGAAAGAGTTGACTCGTCTAGAAATTACCTACTTTGCAAACAATTTTAACACGTTGCAATCCATGCTTCAGTCCAAGGCAAGTTTGAGATGTATGTTTGTGAGTGAGGAGTGGTCTACATCATCATATGCAAAGACCATCACAGGGATTGATATGGTTGATCAGGTTTTTGATGAGCATAGTTTTTGGCAACCAACCAAGGAGATTGTGCAGGTAATTTTCCATTATATTTTTGTTCTTCTTTCCATTTCATTTCTTTATTTTTGTTTACATTTGTTTATGTTCATTGTTAAAACTTAAAACTTAAAGCTTAATGTTTCGACTTTCACAAGGAACACAATTCATTGAGTCTCTAGTTGTTCTCCTACGAGTTGCTAATGGAGAGAAGCCCGCAATGGGCTACATATATGAGAGCAAGGATAGCGCGAAAGAGACCATTAGATCTATTTATTCAAGGAAGAGGCTAAGTACAGTCCCATATGGGAAATCATTGATAGAGGATGGCACCATCAACTTCACAAACCTTTACATTTTGCTGCCTACTACCTTAGTTCAGCATTCCAAACTTGATCAGATTTCAAGGCTGCTGAGGAGGTATTGAGTGGGCTCTACACAGTTGTAGAGCGAATATCACCTGATTCATTAGTTGGAACACACACAGTCCATGAGAGAGTTATTTAGGACTGCACAAAGAGACTTCTTTGCACAAAACATATGCAAGAAAAATCGGATAGAAACGCAGCCAGGTAAAAATCTATTTGAGCCATAATTTAAAAATTACATATTAAACTTTTCTATCTTTTACCATTTTACATCGATAAACTCAAAGTTATAGAATAGAATTGATTTTTATTTTTCCTCATTTCAAATGCATGGTGGGAGATGTTTGGTGCTAAGGTGTTAAATTTAGAGATGATTGCAAGCGTATCTTGAGTTAGCCATGTGGTGCTTCAAGATGTGAGTGCAATTGGAGCATGTTTGAGCACATACATTCCAAAAAGTGCAACAAGTTGTCAGTGCAAAGGTTGAATGATCTTGTATATGTTCATTATAGCATTTGCTTCCATCACAAACATATCTTGAGCACTGACACATATCTTATCACTTCAGAGGTTGATCCATAGTCAGTGGATGACTGAGATTGATGGTCTTGTCTTCAGGGATGATGACTTGGCATGGGTTGATCAAGTGGATTAGGAGGCAGAGGCAATAGTGATGGCGAAGGAAGTTACAACACAAGGAGACCCATTGGAAGACCCCAAGGATGATGTGGATGTCATTGAGGTGAGCCTAAGACAGACAAATATCATGATTGCAATATTGTCTGGGACCTATCTTAGGCACACACGTAGGAGGATTGAAGTGTTGCGTGATATAGGCTCCTTTGACACATAGACTTCTAGCTTTTATTTTGATATAGTTTTTCTTTCGATGCCATGGATTTCATATTCCATGAATTTTGTAAACGTTTGACACTATTTATATTTCTAATGTGTTATTTAACTTATTTCCTTCAACTAAAATTTGCGTTTATAACTTTATACTTATGTGATCAATGTAAACTTGTGTGTGTTCAAAGTAGCTTCTATTTGATGAGATTATTGTGTCTTTAAGGTTTATTTATTAAAAGATGCATGAAACAAGTTTAAAATCCTTAAAAATCTTTGAATTTCTTGGATTTTCAATTTGCTGTCTTTTTCGAGTTTTTGCCAAGTTTGAGCGCCAAGTCCAAGTTCGAATCAAAATCAGCTTGTCGAGTCCAAGCCGAGTTCAGGTCGTGTAACTATGGTATCAACATTGAAGAGCACACACATGCATAGAGAAGGGTTGGGAGTGAATCAATATAATGACAATTTTTACCAATTTAACTTTATCAACCACTATAGCATTATTCACTAATTTTCAACAATCATGTACATAAGAGCACAATAACACAAGGTTTACGTGGAAACCCTAATGGGAAAAACCATGGCAAATTAATGTTTTTTATATAATTCTCCTTTTACAAAGTTTGTAGGCACCAACCATTAACTTGTTTGTGAGCGCCAACCCCTTGAAAGCACCAACTCTCACTTTAAAATTTGTGAGCACCAACCCACTGGAGACACCAATCCCCACAATTCCTAGGCACCAACCTATTGGAGGTACCAACCCCCACTACTAAGCACCAACTTAGTGAGAGACACCGATCTCTTCTTTAGGAAGCACCAACTTCCAAACTATGGTTCCATCTTCAATATGCTTCTTCAACGGATGATGGACAACTGGAATTGCTTTCTCAAAGATCTCTTTGAATATGCTGTACTATGCCTTCAACTCTTCTCACAAGTCTCGTTACAATTATGAATAATCTTCTTTCATGAGACGATCATAAATATCTCATTATCTTCTTTCAAAACCTGCTCTTACACATCACCTGTGTTCTTCATAAATATCTGCATTTGTCTTTTATACATGGGCTGCATATAGTCTTCAATATGAATCTGAAACCTTTATATCTACTTCAAACTCAAAAAAAAATCATTACTTTGTTGTCAAGATCTAATGTGTAGATCTAATATATCTTTTATTTCTTCACACACACACACTCACTCTTATCTCCACACATCACAACCTTATTACATCTGCTATTTATCTTTGTTGATGTTTGCAGCTTCGATCAGATAAAATGAATGAGATATTAATATTATGAGAATAGATTAAATTATGCACATACATATACATACCAATATATATAATAATAATAGATATTATTATTATATATTGATATATATATAT
>MU227211.1:198863-230802 GCA_018584345.1 Thuja plicata
AAATTACAGCAATGCTGATATTCAGAGATCTGAAGGAGCAATTAGATCAAGATCACAGGACTGAACCAGCAACACATTTATCAGTAAAAACCCTTGAAGAACAGCTGGAATGATCTCTATATCAGATTTGGAATAGATCTAATTCAAGCACTTCACAATCACCTTCAATTCTGGTCAACACTCCTCCGGCAGTAGCAATTCGTATGAATAGAAAATGATCAATACACATGAAGGGCTGAAACTCAAAACAGCAGTTGCATTTATAAATCTGACTTGCATCAAGAACAATTTCGCATGAAGAAGATGGCTGAGAGATGATGATATGATTTACAAAATGAATGACACTTATATATACAAGGCTGGAGTATATTTTCAATAGTAGTCGGCCTTCATAGGGGAATGCATTTTGGCGCTGAAATTTCATCTTGAAGTAACCACACGTTTTGCAAGACAAAACATTTTATACTTATGCATTCGAATTAGATAGGGCCCAGCCCTATATCCAAACGTAATAAATTAGCTTATAATTATTTATTTACTTTTCTTAATTAAATAAATAATTAATCCATAATATTTATCTTTCCAATTTTATTCTCCAATAAATTATTTATTTAATTCTCCAATAACATATATTTATTTAGTACTCCAAATTAAATAAACAATTAATCCATATTATTTAATGCCCACTTAAATAATAATAAATTATTTATTTAATTCTCCAATTAAGTAAATAATTAATCCATCCATAATTATTTAATTAATCCATTAATTAATTTTCCTTAATTTAGATAATTAATTCATTATTTTAATTTTCCTAATTAAAATAATGTGAGCTAGAATTCGATCTAGCTACTAAACATTAACATTGCTTGACCACAAAAGTTCTCGCCAATTGAGCCAGGTCCCCAGCCCAATTATGCTCTTTTATTATCTTTGCATTTCATTAATTATTCATTATGCCTTGTTCTGCCAGAAATTTTATTGCTTATGTTATATACCACTGCTATTAAAATACACTAAGGAAAGATTCATGATATCTATAGCTTTTTATTTTCTTTTTACCAAGCATATGGAAATGTTATACTCTATGCCTTCATTCCTTTCGACAGATATATAATTTATGATTGTTGTCATTGAATTATACTTGATATGCTTTTATCAGCCAACATTCATCTATCTTGCATATAACAATATTCTTATCCATGCACCTTTGATTTTAACAACATGCATGTCTTAAAGTGATCTCTCCTATCCATTTACTTCTTTGAATAAACAGTTTGCCTTGCATTCAATGATATTGCTACGTTGCCATCAATGACAACCATTTCTTTTACTCTTATCTATTCACTGATAATAACAATCATGACCACCTTCTTGATATCAATGACAACATGTCCAACAAACATGTGTCCCAGTTCAACCGCTGTTTCACATATAAACAATCATTTTTAACATCTGTGTCAAAAATAAAGTCTGTTGTCCCAAGATCCTTCATATCAAATTATGACGATGATTAAGACTTTAACATCCTTAATTATTTCTTTATTGTTTCCAATTAGCAACACACAATCAACTTATTATACCACAATAAAAAATGATCAACTTGTTTGAAATATATCACATGATCAACTTTCCTTCATACCAATCATAAGTATCAAACATCTGATTCCACATTTTTGGTAGTTGTGTTGGCCCATAATGGGCTTCAAGACACAAATTAGGTTGACTAAAACATTTTGATTGTGATATACATATTTATTCTTTAAAATCTGATATAGGAAAGTTGTCTTCACATCCATCTATTCCATGTGAAGATCAAAAGTAGCAACAATATCAGAAAGAGATCTAATAGAATTTAATTTTAAAACATGATAAACTATCACAAAATACAATTCACTATGCCTACGAGTATCCCTTTCCCAACAAATCAGCTCTGTGCTTATCTACTTTACCACCATCATTGAACTTCTTGAACACCAATTTGCAACCAATAAGTTTTCTTCTTACAAACAACTTGACCACATCCCATATCATATTTTGGTCCAAGACCTTCTTTCTCCATCTATGGCCTCCTTAGAAAATTGAATTTCCTTTGAACCTCCAGAACAGATGACAATCATCAGTAGCTGATAAAACAAAAGTAGAAAGAATCAAGTAGATTATACTTTTCTAGTTTCTTTCTTTCTGAATTTGATCTTCTTAAGATTGGAATGAGGTTCTTGCTCTTTTGGTTCATCTTCTTCATTTGATTCATATTCTGATACAAATCTCCATCTTTTAACTCAAACTGCATCTTTTCCAGTTCTTGTTTTGGAGGCTTTTTAACCTCTTCAAAGATTATATTATGAGTGTAAACAATCTTTGTTGCTGACTTCTACAGCTTGAAACCTTTTATACCATCACAAAACCCAAAAAAGATACAATTCCTTGCTTTATGATCCAACTTAATTCAAATTACTTTGGCAAATTTTCAACTTTTTTATCATATGTTTGCTCGAAGTTGGAGATTGTGGCTTTGTATCAGCTCTTTAATTTAATTTACCAAAGTATTCTTATCCTTATGTTTATACCCATTCAGTTCTTCTTATGTTTATACCCATTCAGTTCTTGTGCACTTGCACTACATAATACCTGCTTCTAGCTTAACAACATAAGCATGTAGTGAATGCAAGGTTTGAAGGTTTTCTTTCAATCAAAATCTTTTGTACTGAGTTGCAAAGTGTCCAACCTTTTGCCTTAAGAGGATCCAAAAAGGCATGCCTTTTGCTATATTCTGCATTAGCATGAACCACCTCAAACACATTGTACAAATTGCAAATACAAAGTACATGTTGTTTAGATTAGGTTAGTTTTTGTTTATAGAAAGCCTCCTCTTCTAACTCAAACAACATTTCAACTACCCATTTGTTCCATTTTATGTCACACTAAAAGGTGTAGATTAAAAGACTAAACGATGGCACCAAAAGTGCAAGCATAGAGTGACATAATAGAAGTTTTCATTCCAAGATGTCAAACTCAGCAAATAAAAACCTTTTACAATGTGGCCTGTAAATGTATAAACACAATGTCCCAACTCCTTATAACTCATTTAAAAAACAAATAAAAATATTATAAGGACATTTGTGAGATTCAAAATTAAGAACACCAAATCAACTTCAAAAAATTTTAAACTATTCCCTACACCAAACAAATTATGCACAAGCACATACAAGTCCTTACATTTTCCTTAACCTTGTTTTTTATCGCTTTAAAGCCTAAAAAGAACAAATGCAATTCGAACCTATGATCTACAAACTCGTTTGTTGATGGTTTAATAGCCTTCTCCCAACCAGGCCATTCAACCAACTTCATTATAAGAGGATATGGAAGTATAAATAAGAAGACCATATAGTTAACTTCCATAATTCTACTGCCATCATGGTTCTTCAAAATAGTTGCTTACTTCTTTGACAGGAAGTTGAGACTTCACTACTACAGCCTACTTTGCTTCAACAGCCTTCAAGATGTAAGACATTTAAAACAATTTCCAAATGCTCAAAACAAAAAATATTATTGTCTTCTCCAACTTTTAGTTCTTCCTCTTTTCTTTGGATCTCATCATCCTTGCCTCTCAACACATTTTAACACCAAATACCACCAACAATCCAAAAACTATAATTCAATCAAAAACAAAACAAACCACCAATTTCCAACAACAGACCACTAATATTAATGGTGCCAGTCCAATCACTCTTTCGTCACTCAATGATATCACTTGTGTTCAAAGCTTACAAGAATTAACAGTGTTCGGTAGTTGTCATTCCTTAATATGTTTTTTCATTGCCCAGTATAGCTGCATTGCATAACTTTTAAATCATTGCATACATGCTATTTGTGCAATCAATTGAAAAATGACTCTTAGAAGTACATTTCAAAGAGACACACAAAGCAAAATACTCCACTCGGCATTGGAATAATAATCTTATTTCAACTTCTGTTTGTTCCAGTCTTTTAAAAACAATATTAAATTCTCCACCTGCTTGCTCATAACAACCTGGATATTGTCTGGGCAGCCTGCTCTAATTCTTAGCAGTGAAAATTCAAAGAAATCTTTGAACATCACAATCCTCTTCCATCTTCTTTTATAGCCAAACATCTCTTTTCTTTGATACAATACTGAAATTATAGACATTAAAATATAGCAAAACCAAAACACATTGAATGCATAGATAACACTAATATTGAAAATGGTAAGAATAATTAAAGAATTAAGATCACACAATGATATCACTACAATAAATAATAGGAAATTATATTGGATTGATTTGATTGGGATAGATTTTTCACATTGACAGCATTGGCTTTACAAAAGCTTATTTCCAGCAACCACCTTACAGCTATATTATGGGAAAGCCTTCCCCAACACAACCAATCCAAACGACCACACCCAACAATGTAATACTAAAAACATTATTGAACACATTTAAGATTATTATTTCCTGACATACTAAATATTAATTTGTTAACCTACTAAATATACTATAAATGTAATATATAATTCCAACACATCTATTGCTCTGTAATACTGTATGTTTGAGGTCTGTGACTGGATACAGGTGATGATATTTGAGTCATCAAAAATGCTTGGAAATCACAAGGGACAGCTAGCCATCCCCTAGATATGCATTATTTGTTTGAACTCGCAAAAAGGAATTGAATGTACGAATCTACCAAATTCAAAATGACATCCCTTGCCTTTTCTGAAATTTATATGTGCATTTGATCTTCCATCCCGCATACAAAGTGCATAAATAAGGCATCATTCACCCTCTTATAATGATTGGGAGATTCAATCTACTCCAACTGTGGCAATACCAATATTGCGAGTATATGTGGACATGTCCTCATATTCAATCTTGTGAAAGTGCCTCTGTGTGTCATTAGGTGATGTCCTAAATTCATAAAAGTATTCAAAATCCGTAAACTATTTATGCAAACACTCACTAGTTAATGAGGACCAAAGTGTTGTCCACTGTATATGATCCTCATGATATAGAACATCCAAAATTTGAAACTTGAGGCTCCCACTTGTCCTATGTCCAAGTTATTGAGAATTGAGAATTGATCTTTGAATTCGCCTATATTCAAATTTTCTGGTCTATTTAATTTCTTCTCTTTCAACCACTTTCTTCTGATCTACTTCTGAAACTCCTCCAAGCTATTCTCCCAATATTTTCACAAGTAACAGCAACCGGCCATTGCCATGTCAGCACAAATCCAACAATCAATGTTGAATAATGCAAATATCCTAAATATTCTCAAGCACTAGAGAGTGTGCTAATCATGTTTTGAACATGGAAGCATTCTGATGATGAGTCAACTGCATTTATCAACATGTTTGGCCTGTAATGATTCTTTCTACTATAACCTTACAATATTGAAGTTGCAAAGGGCAAAATCAAGTAGGATTTCCATGCCTTCTTTTCATTCTACCATGCCAACTTGGGATTTTTCCTTCACTGATATAGGCTTTGTGCCTTAATAAGAAGCATTGCGTTCATTTTGTACATAGATTTAGCCTTGTATGCATTTTTATTTCTCAATTTCTTCATTCTTAGCCTCTAGAGGAACCTCTGGCTTTTCATTTTTTACGTATCTATGAAACACATTTTGAAGTACTCAATATAAGAAGTTTATAAACCTGTTATCCTATTTCTGAAAGTTGTCTATTAATAAATTGTCTAATAGATCTTTAGGATCATACTTTCACTGTTTCTATTGACTATTATTTAGCATGTTGGAAATCCCTCAACAGGATTACAAAAGATATCTTTTTCAGTCCATCACCTTTTGATTTTCAATTATTTCTTTCACCATTTCTCCCATTTTCCTTTGTTAAAATTAGGCTTAATGCTAGAATAGACAGGGGACCAGCCATTAAATTCCAGAAATTGTCTCACAAATTCTTCATTTCTGTGTCGACTTTCCATGCTTGATGCCCTAAGGTGTGTTGAATGACAAATCTAAGCATCAATAGGTACCATACAATTTTGGATTGGCCCATAGGATGTATGATTTTTTTGCAAATATTATTTGATGTGCATTTTCCCAATTCTCTATTGTTTATCCTTATGTTTGTGCCTTTGTTGTAACTCCGGACAACTGTTAGCTGGTTATTCATCCAACCCACTTGCCATTTGCATCATCAAGTCAAGTCAGCCTACAAGGTTTTGCATTGTCAGTACACAAAGATATATATTTCAATTTTCTAGAAGAACATGAGAGGCAAATATAAACATGGAGAGAAAGAAATGAGGATGCATCATTGAAGGTTGCACTCTGATGTGAGAAAGGAACAAGTTACATATCATAATTACTAAGTTACCGGATTCCTCTAAATGGGCCCAGAATCTGATTCCGGTACTGTTCCGGTTCTGATTCTTCATGGAATCCTCCCAGATTCTGGAAGGGTCCCTCACAGGCGGCTGGATTCTTTGTGGGTCCTGCAGAGAAGGACGAACAGGGAATCCAGCCACCCGTGAGGGACCTGAGCGGAACCCGGTGGAATCCACAGGCACCCAAGGCTGTGGGTGCCCAAAAACGGGTCCCATATGCCATTTTTCATTTTTTTTAACATCTAAAAACCTTCTAAAACTCCAATTTCGACCATAAAGCATGCATTTGAATATTGAAGTGGAAGTGGAACCAAATGTTGACCTTGAATCCTACAATGATAATGAAGATGACTTTGAATATTAAATATAAAATATGGCTTGTAATTTAAATTTTCATTGTGTAATGAGATTTTAAGACTTTTGCAAAGTATTAATAGGACATATGAGGTATTTTATTTATAATTTTATTGGCAATTATGGATTTATGAGTGTCACACTTCTAACTTAATATTATTATATGTTTTAAGTTTTGAACCAATGATGTATGAATCTATGATGTATATATAAATTTATAATTTTATTACATCAATATGTATATACATACATACATACTTATATATATATATATATATATACATACCCGTGGTACCAAAACCCGCCCGGAAAAAAAATTTGCTGAATCCATGAACCTGAACCCAAACCCAAATCTGTATCAGAACCAGGATCGGCAACTTAGCATAATTATGTTGCAGACCTAATTTCAAAAATTAATCCTGGAAAGCATAACATAATAAATCGTATAGTGGAAGTCACCATTGTACACACTAAATGCAGAACTGAGGAATCTGTATACATATAGACAATTTTGTTGTAGACGTATGGGTTGGAACAGTTTTGACTTTTGAGGAGTCCAAAGAAATTGTAAGTTACTGGCACCCAAGAAATATATCTGATGGAAAAGAGTGACAATGAGAAATGTCTACGTCAAATGAGCCAAATACAGCTAATGTGCATGTTTCAGATTTTCAATGATTCTATACAACCAAAGAATTTTTCTGGTTTTGAGAGATAATCTGATTTTTTTGTTCCTATTTCTGGGAATCCCTTGTGTGTGGCTGAAGTCATCTTAAGATGACTAGAAAAGGTAAGGATCAAATCTCACAAATATTTAAAACACAACTATTTTAATATTTGGTGATTGATACTGGATTTTGACCGGGACCCAGGATGCTTGATTTGCAGAGCATCATGTAGAGTGCTCGTCAAATAGAAAATGAAAGATCGTGTTAAAAAGAGCTCTGCCAGGAGATGTCTTTGACTATGATTCTAAATTTTTTTTGTGAAAGATCCATCCATAGAATTTAGGAACACACATGTCAAATCAAATTAAGTCAGAATTTTACTGCTTTATATGCTCATATCCCATACAAGAATAAATGTGTTCTGATATCATTAACTGTCTGTCTTATACAAATGTTCAATTTTAACCCGAAGCACTGCCAGTTATATGTAAACTTATCATCGTTGTTCAACAATGCCCAAAAACAAATGTACAATACTGTTAACAAGGTAACCACCACATCAAACACAAGAAGACTAAAGAAACAGCAACCATTACCTGAAGTTCTGACCGATCCTCACTCGTCCCATTCAAACGTAAATGGTTTATTGCTGGATCAATCACCTTGTTCCATGGCCTCATTGTGAGAATGCCAGCAAAAAGAATATATAGATCCTCTCCAGCACCTAATTTCACACTATGGTATTTTATCCCATTGACATCTGCAAACACAAGGGCCTGCATGGAAACATAGAAGCATCATTCAAACAAAGAAAAAGGATGAGATTTTGAATTTAAGATACCCTAGAGCATTAACAGTCAATCTTACTTGTCGAAAAAATTAGAGTTCAGAAATAGAAATAAAGACCTTCCAAAGTTTAGCATAGTGCTCCCGCATTGAGTGATCAAGCACCCTATATAAACCATGGTCAAGCAATATCAATTGTGGCTTTCTTTTGCCTGCATGGTTAATAAAAATGATGTTGATCACACAGCGACAAATTCATCCAGTTATCTCTGTAGAATAAAAACATTATACTAAGGCCCATACTCCAAAATTAGATTCTTTAGCCAGCATCTACAGGTGTCAGGCTTTAAAAATTTGAACATTCAGAAGCACAGTACAAGGTGAGTAAACAAATAGTTAATCTATAAGAATATACACATAAAAGAGCACCGAAACAGAGTTGCTTAGTCATGACAGTTCCTTGCAAGAGTAAATGCCCCTTTTGTTTGATGAAGTTGTTTCCTTCTGCTGTCTTGCCTCTTTTTCTCATTCCAAGGCTCTCACTAGCATTTTTGGGGCTCCCCCTTGCCAGTTGCTTAAGGCAATAAAATAGAGATCCAACCAATTTGTTTGCCACTCTGCAATAGCATTGAACACTCTTAAATGACCACTGAGCATAGCAATGGTGTTGGGAATATTGAGGCAGTTAAAAAAACACGACAGTGCTTTAATGTTTCTCCTCTATGGTGCTCTAGACTAAAGAGCCATTTCTGTGTTCACCTATTGTCACCTTCACATTGACTCTATGTACATTGCTGACTTCTATTTGAGTTCCAAAACAAGCCATATTCCCAGGATCTGAGACAAGTACTCCAAGCAATTGAAAGCTCTAAGGTGCATTGCCCCTTCTACAATAGCTTTGGAACAGAAGCTTCTACAATGTCTTCTGAGCCATTCTATGAGGTACATAGCAGCAGTACCCTGGTTGATGATGTGTGTGCTGGTAATAGCACACATGATGTTGTTGATAACAAGGTGAGCATTGCGGATACAACTTCATATTATAATCCAGACCTTGATTCAGAAAGATTGCACGGGAGCCATGAATTTTAGAGTCATCATTTGGTTGGGCAACTGAAGGTTAATGAGAATGATTGCCACAGCCATAGAGCACTTTGATTTGACTCGACAGATGTTGGCTACCTATGGCTAGAGCGCTCCTATGATAGATGAGCACTATGATGGTAGTCTTTCCCTTAAAGAGTTTCATACACTTCGAGAAGCCATTAGAATAATGAAACCAAACTATTTACAGTTATTGGCTGACAGAGACTATCTTCTCGAGTGGCATTGTACTTGCTATGCTACGCTGAGGGGAAAGGAAAAGGAGGTAGACGAGCTTACTCATGAGCTTGAAATTGACTATGGACTCATTCGAGAGCACGCAGTTGACCCTTCGTGAGTCTCACTCACGGATTAAGGAGGTTACCATGGAGTTGAGTTTGGCTCAGTCTTCACCAGCTACAAATATAGCTCAGTCTTCTACAATGGCAGTTGGTGATGACCTTATACCCACGGGTTGTGGTGATGGATGTGTTGAGGATGTGGCTACATCCGTCTTAGATTCAGGTGCAATAGTCTCAGTTGGGATGAGTATATTGGGTGAGAGCAGTAGAGGGCCACTGGTTGCATTGGGTTCTCCTAAGGTCAGTACTATGTCAAATGATGCGGGACAGATTGTTGATAGCTCTTGTGTGGCGATGGTGGATCCTCCAGAGAGTTGTGTTACTGCATGACCCATCTTCAAAAGGGACTCGCAGAGTGTCATCTGGTTGGGAGTAAGGCCCTCATGTAGATTTGTTTCCCTCCCCTGGAAGCAAATCTGTTACTTCATCCCATGCAGCTGATGGTGATAGACAGCTTGTGTCCTAGGGTCAGAGTGATCAGTTGAAGGTTTCAGAGGATAAAGTTGATTCTGCCTTATTGCGTTTTTACTGCACCGATACATTTGTTGAGTACCTGCTTGAGAGTTTGGAGTTTCAAGTGGGTTCATATGGAGTCACTGAGGATACTCTCATCTGAGGTTCATGTGGCATTCAGCGTTTGATGGGAGCAATTGTAGATACTCCGACTACAATGCTTCCACATAGAGATTTTGTGGTTGGGTTTGCAAAGAGGGTTACCAGAGATCCTGCTCAATCAATCATTTGGGGTCAGAGATTGGAGTCATCTTCTGATTCCCCAGTTGTTAGTGATGATTCATTGACAAAGATAGGAGTCTTTTACCGTAACTACACAGTGAGTAGTGACCATCATTTCTCTCTTGATCCACATGTAGAGGACTTGATGATGCATAGGTGTGCATTGGCTTCGGGGTCATACCATCCTTTGTGGGATGGGTATTCACCATCTTCAGTAGATGGATTCAGTAGCTACAAGTTGGTGGGAGACAACTTGCAGAGTCATCACATCCATGGCATCTTAGCAAAGGATGGAGATAGTGATTGTGATACGGGCACCTTCAAGAGTTCTTGTCTCCATAATATTGTTGGATTTCACACCCATGGGGGATTGATAGACTGTAGAGAGAGGCTTGGTATAGTAGATGCTTCCAGATATTCTCACTTCCTTATGATGGATGGATGTGAGTTTCGTTTATACTAGGATCCAGGTGGTGACTGGGTTAGTACTGTAGGGTGGTTGGGTCCCATTGGATTGCTTTGCCACTTTTGGTATGGTGACTTTAGGGATCAGTGTTTAGCAACAGAAGTTTGGGAGTGTTCTTCTTGGTAAGCTTCTATTCTAGATTTGGGTCCAGGTATATGTGGTTGAACACTCTTCAGTGTGGGGTGGGATCCTTTGTGTGCATCCGGATTCTAGTCTGAGTTCACTAGGGTGTATTGCAGTGTGTACATGGTGTGGATCACTTGCAGTTTCACCTTCGATCTCCATGTACATGATTTGTTTCAGACACAGTTTCAGTGCGCAAAGATTTGACAGATGGATTGTAGTTTATTTTTGTGTAGTTATGATTATATTGGTGTTGCAGTGGTGTTTCGGTATGGGACATTTCACAGTCTTCCTTTTGACTTCCAGTGCGGTGGAGTTTCGTTGCAGTCGTGATTGCTTGAGGACAAGCAATCTTAGGGAGGGCGGACTGTAATGTCCCCATTTTTGTGAGCATCGGAGTTTGAGAGATTAGCCTATTTCCTAACCCTCGTAAGTTAATCAGTTGAATAGAGGGTCTCAGTTGGTCGAGCCAGAGGCTATTTTCCCACTCCAGAGATCAGGAATGTTTAGGATTGCTCTTCGTCTGGGTCAGATTGACGCACTTACTATTTATAGTAAGTGTCTATTTCAAGGTGGTCGGGATTTCTATCTTCGGCAAGGCGCGCCTAAAGAGCTTGGTGGCAGTGTTAAGTTTTGGTTGCATCAACGGGGCTTATTTTTAGGGGCTTACTATTTATAGTAAGTCAATTTCATGCAGTTGCTATTTTGGGCAAGGCACTTGGATGTCTGACATTTGCAGTATACATATGGATTTATTGTCAATTCTTTGGAGAAGCATTTATAGGCCATGTGCACGATTATTTTATTATTAATAAAGTTGTACTTTATTAATAATATATTATTAAGGGCAATTATAAAAAAATAATAAAGTGCATGGGCTAAGTTATAAAATTAAAGTGCCTTTCAATGATTATTTTATAATTAATTCATATGTTGGCACCAGCACAAGAAGTTATAATTGAATATTATAAGTCAAAAGTTTATACTCGTTTAAGTTATGCAAGGTGTGAAGAGGAAGTCTCCAGGCGATTGGTAATGGGAAAATATAAAAGCTTTGTGATGAAGTTTGAACCTTATTCTTGATGGATTGGATTTCTTATTGTTTGTGAGAAGGAAATTTGAGACAAGGGTTTCTGTTTCAGAACTTGAAGAATTGAGAATTCTTCCAAGCTTTATCAGCACTCTGACTTGGTTAAACCTCCAATGAATTGTGCAATTAGAATGGCTTCAACCAGGAGTCATCATTGAGCTTTAAAATGTTGAATTTGGTGAAGAAATTGTTTCAGAATTTGTGAAGTTTATCAGCTGATTCCAATAATTGTGCCCAACTTATAGAGGACATGAGTTTGGGGCAGATCGAGCATTATTACCAGCAGTTGATAGTCACAATTACCAGTCGTGACTCCTTATAAATTCAGTACACGAGAATCCAAAAAATCAACACAGGAAGACATCATAGATGTGCAAAGGAATACTGTTCCTCGCGTGGGGTTTTTGGGAAGTAGCGTTAGCAATTAATGGATTTCGATTTGAATTTGGGGTTCTAATATCCTCAGCCACATGCATCAAACGATATTGATTTTTTGTCTGGAGATAATAAGATGAATTGCTGAAGAAAATATACAGCCTCATGGTTTGCCAGGTTTCCTATATTTCTTTGCTAATAGTCAAAGTTTTCATTGTAAGTAGTTTGAAATCAAATAAAGCTGCAAGGTTTATTGTTGTTCTTGCAAAATTTAGAATCAGTTTCATTTATTTTATTTACTTGATCAAATATCTAAAAAGCATATAATTCATATAATTCTATAAAGCAAATCAGTGGGTTTGTGAAGTTAGAACCTGTTGGGGTTCTTACAAATATGTTCTATTTTTTTCCCTATATCTTAGTCAATGATGCAACAAAAACATAGCAGTAAGACAAATAGCAGGGACAATAGACTGTAATGTCCCTCTTTGGGATATTCTCTAAAACAATTATATTCGCTCAAAATATGACAATAGTTTTATGAAAGAGCAAAATTATACATACACACACACACAGGTAAATAAATCATAACACAATACCCAAAGTTGATCAAGTTGTGAACTCTTCAGAATTACTATGCAAATCTGCTGGATTCAAGGACCCCGTCCATAACTCAATAGTGGTGACAACGCTAAGGACCCCATCCCTAGCTTGTCAAAGGTAGGATAATACCTCGTCCCTCCAAATATTACCTCACCCCATGAGCGCAAGCTCCATCTGGTTTGCAAATACTACCTAGAATTCAAAACTGATAACTTGGTATATTTGCTAGACTTTTGCTAAATAATATTTCTTGATGGATTGGCAATCAACCCCTTGAATAATATTTAAATGCTTTTATGAATGATTCTTGAATGAATTTCTAAAATTATATCTATTGTTGAGTGTATTTCTGACTTGTTCTGAATCGATGATCTGAATTGATAAGCTGAATGGAATGTGAGCTGATTATAAATTGATTTCTGAATGATTGATATTTGAATGATTTGATGCTAGAATGGTTGATCGTTGAATAGTTGTTGTTTTGAAAGATGGATGTTTGTATGATTGATTGATTGCTCGCTTGCTGGTTTGTTTGCTTGATTCCTCCATTCCCATTTGATGATTGATGGATGATTGAATGATTTGTTTTGATGGATTCATGAGTGATGATTGAATGATTGCTGATTTCATGTATTGGTGAATGATGATTGATAAGTGATGATGGAATCCTTGGAATGATCTCTCCTATATTTTATTGGTGAAAGAATCACCACCTTTTACAAGAATTCAGTTACCACCCTTCATTGCTGCCTTCTAAGAATAATAAATTATTTTCCAAATTCATAATTTTTTATGTCCTCCTCCAATGAAATCTTCTACCTTTTATATCTTCCAAAGTGAGGGAGAAGTCACCTCTTCATCATTTCTTCCCTTTGAGAGAGTCACAACACTTTCTCTTAATAACTGGCCTGAAATCTTTTTTGACTTCAATTGCTTGTCTTTAGTAATCACTGCTAATGAGACTTTTAAAATGATTTTTTATTTGTATGCTTTTGAGAGGCGCTGCCCATGATGACTCCAATTTTAATCTTCTTTGACATCCTTATTAGAAGCGCTGCCATTTTATGACCTCCATCTAGATAAATGCTGTGATTGGATCTTTCAATAAGGCTGCAATCTCCTACTTTGGCGTGGGTACAACTTAGCTGCAGTTGCAACTTGAAAAAATCATGTCACCTACTTGCAAGCTGTTGACGAAATCCAATGCCATGTTGTGATTGTCCACCACATTCTGATGGCCAACTCTCGTTTCCAGTTCTATGCTTAAAATTATGGCAAAAAGCTGAGTAAGTAATGTTTCTGTGAGTTTAAGGTTTTGTGGCAGGTTGGTGGGCGTTCATACACGATTTCAAAGCCATGAAATCATTGAAAAACATGGTTAAAAAATTGTGATTTTTCCCACTAAAAAATTGCACCTTGTTCCAACTTTTTAAGGAATTTTGCTTCTTTATGTAGAAGTATTTATCCCTGTCATCAATTTGGTCATCACATTAGTTATCCCTGCTCTTTTTTTACTCTACATGGAAGTCCTTTGGTTTATTATTGAGATTGCTTTCTTCAGCTCTCACCCAATCAATTTCTCACTTCTATATGTTGCGAAAATCTTTTAAATTTACAATAGTTTACCATTCTACAATGGTCTTGTCATTTTGACTAGCCTTTTTTTTTTAAAACAAGAATGTCTTCATAAATTTAACATCATAAAAAATTTCAGAACAAGGCACCAACTTTTGATTTATTGTCTAATTTCTTGGTGATTCTGCTATGCTTTTGAACTACGTAACATGAGAACTTTTATATGTACGACTCTCTGTCTCAAAGTTGGGATTATTGCCAAACTTACATATATATTTGTCTAGTATCCTCTTTTTTTCCCATTGATCTAGATGCCATTTCATCCATTTGTCCAATCATCTAAACCTATGTTATTGGCTCCGTCGACCAAGCCACCAAATTCGGGTCCAAATTGTACCCGATTAAAGATCTAGCTTGGTGCAGCAAGGATACATCATGAAGACAATTTTTTTTGCATCGGCCATTTTGAAGGTTTGAATTTGTTCCCATTTAGGGTTTTGATCTAACTAAAGTCGCCATTACCTCCCACCACTCCCATACTATATGGAATTCTACCTGCAATTGCCAACCAACTCTTCATTCAAAAATCAGATGTTCACCAATCAGATATTTTCCTCATCCTATCATATGGGTAGGTGATACTACTTACAAATTATATCAACTCAACCCTCTTTTGTTCCCGCAAGTAGTCATTAGAATAACCTTTGAATATATGAATTTATATTATAATATTATATAACAATATTATTATATATAGCCCACACGAGTAGCGGAGCTGGCTTGAGTTGCGGGTTTGCTCCCCATTGGTCTCTGGTTCAACTCTGAGGCTCAGACTTACCTGATGCACATGGTTTGCAACTGATTGCGTGCATCCCCAAGGGATTAGTCTCGCTCTTTCCTCGCCCGAACTTGGCAGTAAGACCAAGGTAAGCCAGGTAGGGTGTTGAGCTGGGTCGCGGGGATACCCATGCACAACAAAAAAAAATATGATTATATATAAATGAAATTATTTAATATTTATATATCATAAATATTTATATTATTAAATAATAATATTATAACATAATATTATTCATATTACCTAAATATATCAATATTAAAAAAGCTATATCTTGGGATTCGACAATATGTCGTCACTGCGAGAATCTGCTGAAATTAGGGCCTTTTGTGGCTTGGATAGAAAGCTTACAAACAATCTTCATTAGTGGCAATGGAAAAGGTAGCGTACCTTTGTCAATGGCTACCACCCTCCTTCTGCTCGAGATAACAAATATTTTTCTAATGTTGCTCAGACTCCATTCACACTACCTCTACATCCAAGCTCGGTTAGGGTTTGCCACAGCAAGGTTGGGGAATGAAATATAATCACAATACGGAGCCCTTTCCTTCGAGATCTGATTTTTGCTCGAGTGTTTGGAACTTTGTTCGGTGCCGACGAATGTCTTCCATGGCTGAAGGGATACGAAATGATGATTGCCCTAAATGGGGCTCGTTGCCCCTTTCATTGCCTCTTCCTTTGCATTCTACTCCAACCCCTCTGAAAGTGGAGCTGGGTGCAAATATTTTATTGGAAATTGTAGAAAATGAAGCTTTCTTTACCAAGCAAGGTCTGATTGGAAGATTCAAAGGAATTGGTCGTGTCTTTCTCAACTGCATCATTGGATTTCAAAAACTTGGAGACCCATTTTGAAGGATGACATTCAAATTTATCCTTGTATAAGAGGGGGTTTTTTGTGGTCTTTGAAGATATTCAAGATTGGCGAACAATTCTCAACGACTTCCAATGGAACTTTGAGGAGCACCTTCTAAATGCTAAAACCTTGGCAACCATCCTTTGACCCAAATTCTAAATCCTACTCCGCAATTCCAATTTGGGTAAGACTACCAAATTCACCATGCAATTGGAAATTCTTTGGGGAAATTTTTGGGTGTTGATGAGGGGTCCTCTAAGAACTATCACACTACCTATGCTCGCATGTAATGTCCCCTTTTTAGGGCACATTATTTCTGCGCCTCGTTAGCTGTTTTTTTGTGGCCTGATAGGCTAACCAGGGTTTGACTGGGGTCAGTTTGATATTTGGCCTAGGGAATTCCAGTTTCAGGCCAATCAGAGTAGTTTTTGCAGGGTTTCCAGATACTTACTATTTATAGTAAGTCATCAGAGTTCAGTGTTCGTGGCATTTCAGTAGTGGACTTGGAGCATATCGCCGAGAGCTTTCCGGCAAGCTATCACACGTCTTATTCCGAGTTCGTCTGGTCATCCATTTTAATGCCAGAGATTTCTTACTATTATTATGTCACTTTATTATTAATTGGATGTATTACTTTAAAGTGACAAAAAGTGGGAATATGAAAGGACAGAAAGTGGGGAAGCTGAAGAGTCACAGCTGCAGCTTTAAAAGAAGACTTGGAGCCTCATTGTGACATGCTTAGTTTATGATATGATATTTTATCTCTTGGAGATATTAGGAAGCGTCAGCTTTCGAATTCAGCCTTCAGGACGGAAACCCTTTTGGCTCAGAGGAGGATTGGACGTAGCCCCAATTCGTCTCTGGTGCGGATTCACTGCAGAGTTCGCCATTGCATTCACAGGTTCTTTTCTGTTGATTGTCATTCTGCTGAATATTGTAATTCAAATTTTGGATTGTGGAAATCCCATTAGTATTGTATTGTTGTTGTTTTACGCAATAATATTACTAAGGTTTTATTGGGATAATTGTTGGATTATTGTTATCGAATCGATGATTTGTTGCATGCATTTATATGTTTAAATCTGTATGAGATTTATTGGTAAAAATTGGGAAAATGGCCGGTTAGGGTCATTACAGTGGTATCAGAGCTGGTTTTCTTGCTAGCCTGTGAGATCTAATGCGCAGTGAAGTTGGAAACATTGGTAGTCTGAGATTTAAATATCTTTTAGAGAAGTAAGAGAGTGAATAGTGAGTAAGTAATTGCTTGCTGGAACCAAATCGATTTCTGCAGATACTGGTTTATATTTTTCAAAAACGGGATATTATATGTTGAGAACACCAACAAATTTCATATCAGATTTTAATGTGTTGTTGGATAAATCAAACATTCTTATAGCAATGGTCTGGTTTAGATACAACAAGAAAGTGTCTCAGTCAGCTGGAGAGTCTCAGTGAGTGGCTACCAATGGTAATGCAAGTATATAGTTTGGAACTCCCTCAATGACCAAACACGATCTGCAGAGGATTTAGTATACAAGTCGATCTTTCCTCAGTCAGCCGTGTGAAAAGGGAAGTCTGGAGTTGGCATATTGTTCTGTCAACGCTCCCTATTCCCTGCCGAGCCGTCACTACCTTTCAGAGAATGCATCGAAGTGTTATTGTTTCCGCTATGTGGTTTCAATGAGAGAAGAACATCGCTTATTAAAGAATCTCTGTATGCTACACTTCAAAATTCATCCTGGTTGGGTAAAAAAGGTGTTTTGGAAGAACCAACGTATCCCAGCACTTCAGTTGTGCGGATTTTCCAGAGATCACTGTGTGATGCGTGAGTCTGTTTAGCAACACGCGGTTGGACTACCCCGCCTCATTCTCCATATTAGGTGGCGATAGTGAATGAAGAGTGCACTTGCGTGGATGTCTACACGCGCGCAGGTTGGCGTATGGTCTCAAAGGTGACCACACGGTTTCATATCAATGCAGTGAATGTGCTAAGCACTGGTAGACAGCGGACGCCTATTCTACAGGCGGTGGACACCCGAACAGCGGGAATACTAACGCGTTGGGCGTTAGGAGAGTAAGTGTTACTGGTCGAGTTGGTAGCAGTGGCCAGTATAGTGGGATTCCCACTCAATAGCAATCACAGTTCGAGCCATGACCCCGCGTGAGTAGGAGCTCGGGTTTCGCAGCAGACAAACTGCAGACTTGACAGCAGCTGCTTGGTATCATTAACGTGGCCTCACCACTATTAAAAATGGTTCATTCTCATCTCCGGGTGAGTATCTACTCAGTGCGGCCAAATGTTCAAGAGAGGAATTTTGTGCGCATAGGTGTCGAAATTAATCATCCGTGCTCTGACGTTCCATATTCCCCCATAAGATAACGCTTGGTAGAATAAAACAAATTTTGGACACATCAGTTTGCGAGTCGTTTTCTTGTTTTTTCTGAACCGACAAGTGGCTAGACATTCTGCGAATTCTTATTAATCTGGCATTCACAGAAAGTGGCAGGTGTAAGGTGGAATATGGTCAATTGTGACAGGTGGCGAGTGAAATCATATACAGGAGAATAGATGATAAGTTCCACAATCCAAAGAGTTTCGAAAACATTCCTAAATATATTTCATGAAGCAGTATTATATTCCCCTCGGTCAAACATATTACACTTCCGCAAATATTTGTTGGTTGAAACTTCGTTTCCAAAATAAAGGAAATGCCCCAAACCATCGTCCGACAATGCTTGTACTCGAGTTGTAGCATTCTTGGCTCGTATTCTTGATGCAGCATATAATGCTCTGGAAGGGCTTAACAAGCAAGTTTTTATGACAGAATTGGGAAATCGAATCACTAGCAACGATTGACATTCAGTCCTAGTGGGGGATTACGACTGAAGCGTGACATGCAGATTTCGTGCGAAGCTTCAATATTCTTGTTGTTGATGAAAGTTTGAATTACTGGGATGTCTTGGCAAATGTATTCGTAGTTGCTCCATAAAGCCTTCCCACTTTGTTTGAAGGAAGCCCAAGCATTCGCAAAGATGCCTTGAGATTTATTCAGCTGCGGGAAGACTACAAAACTGTCAAAATTGCAAGCAGACTGAACTCTTTAATGATAGAATAACAGAGTTGAATTTCTTCAAAGGCTCAAATAATGTAAAAAATTTGGTTTTCAGCAGTAATGGGATGCAGTGGGTTAATATATCTCCCTTGTATTAAGATTACATTCTATGTATTGAGGTTGTTTGGTTTAAAGGGAATATCTTTTCGAATAAATCCAAGAACAACAACTATTGAGGACAAAACTGTGAATGCGTCATGATATCATTTCACAAACTGGAAACTATCTCCATTATCACTAGCAAGCAAACTGTTTGAAAAATAATCAGAGGATATCAGAATTGATTGCAAACTGTGGACAAAGTTGCAGTAGTACAGTGGTATCAGGAAGGAGGGGTGAAACTTCTGGAAGGTGCTAGCAACCCACACCTTGAGCGTGGATCCTTGTCTTAGGCAGCCACAGGTTAATCTGAAGGATTTTGAGCGGTGTAAGTCTGAACATTCACCTGCAGAAACAAGTAATGTCTAGCTAGGAAAGATGCGTGGTTTGGAAAAGTCCTAAAGGATCTTGCTAAGGTACAGCAACAGTTAGCCCAGATTTCACAGCCCAATGAAAGGTCAGAAATACTCGGCATGTATGAGGAATATAACACACTTCCTCCATAGGTTCAGAAAGATTTAACCTTCTCTAGTTTCATGGACTTTCATCCAAAACTTCAACACAAAACTTTAATGGCAAAGAAACAGTTTCAGGATTTGGCTCGGAATCTACTTGCACAAGATAGGTGCAGAAACTTACATGAAGAGTTTCCAGCTATCATTAACCAACCTATAAGTGAACAAGAAACTAAATCAGTTTTTGAAGAAAAACCTTATGAGGTTGTCATCAAAGCAGGAGATTGTAAAACAACTATTGAAACCGTGCATGAAGATGAGGCTAAAGAAGAGGCAACAAATATGTCAGTTACCGAATATGAGGAATCATGTGATTTCTATGGCAGAACATCACATATGCATAATGATGATTTGGATGATCAATCAGAGAATGCATTTAAAAATGACAACGGTGAGGAGCATGTCTTGCAGCGTCAGCTGAAGGTCAATAACAATACTATTATGGCAGCTCTTGTTCACCATGATAGCACTCACCAGATCATTGAGGATCTTTACAGGAGAGTTCAGAAAGAGACAGGACAAGGTGATATAAGGATGGGATCCTATGTTGCAGATTTACAGGAGTTCAAAACAGCTTTTAAAGTTTCAAAATCAGAATATTTATGCATACTGTCAGATCGCGACTACCTGTTACAGGTTGCAGAAAATTATGGTGAGCAGTTGAGAAGAAAAGATGACGAGGTTAATAAGCTCAACAGAGAGCTTAACATTGCTCAGGAAACATTGGAGCACACACGTCTTGCTCTTCAGGAAGCAAGAAATCAGATTGTTACCTCCAGTCAGTACAGGGAACAGGACGACAGGGAAAGGTCCGAATTCTTTCGGGAAGTGATTCAGGAACTCGATAGCATACAGCAGACATATGACTTGGATAGTTGTCCCAAAAGATCTTTGGATCATCCAGAGTTTATTAATGAGTTGGATAACTTTCAAGCGATCGACAACTCCTTGTTTGAGATGGATGCTAATTTGATATTTGATAATCCTTTCTTCGAGCTAGATGAGGAAGGTATTTCCTATCCTCATGACGAGGATGAGGTCGATTACGGAATTTGGGACCCAGGGTCAGTCGTTAGAGGTAAATCTTGGTCACCAGGTTGGAGTAGCAGGATGAGCTCAGTTGTTGTTTAGTGTGGTTCTTACACCAGCAGTCCAGGATGGGCAGTTATGTCTTATGGCATGATGGGTGATGTGCCTTTCCATGCACTACCTCTCATTGATGGTGAGGTGTCTCGTTTTCCATTTAGCCCACCTACGGGGAGCTTTCTTTCCCGATTATTACAGAGATGTGGGGTGAGTGATTGGCTTGGTATGCTTCCTTGCTTACAGATGGAAGCCTTGTCCGACAAACTGCGTATCTTGCCTCTTCAGTACAGTTTCCAGTTCGGGCGACAGATCAGAGGGGCAGTGTTATGGCAGTTGGGCATCTCTGGTGATTCACTCAGCAGGGGCATCAGGCCTCAGGATTTTTCAGCCAACTAGAGAGATGGATGGCCCTTTTGTTTGTGGGACCCAGGAGGAACATTCCCATGGTTAGTAATAATTCAGGGAGCTGGTTGGCATAATGTTGAGTTCCCACTTTCACTTGACCTTAGTGGTACTCGTGATTTCAGTTGGAGTGAGGTTCTCAGTTGGATTGAGGATCTTCTCGTAGATGATAGCAACACACGGCAGGGTGATTCGACTGATCATGCACATGGGGTGATTTGGGATCCCAGTATTAGCATGACTGATGCATCACTGATTTGGGAAAGTAATGAGTGGCCTCTCTTTCCAGGTCATGTTTTTATTAGGGTGGCACAACAGCAGAGTGGGGCAACCCCCTTGAGGTTGGTATGGGATCCAGGCATTTTGGGTCATAGCATACAGGTACCGATTGCTTGAGGGCAAGCAATCTCCGAGAAGGGAGGATTTGTAATGTCCCCTTTTTAGGGCACATTATTTTTGCGCCTTGTTAGCCGTTTTTTTGTGGCCTAATAGACTAACCAGGGTTTGACTGGGGTCAGTTTGATATTTGGCCTAGGGAATTCCAATTTCAGGCCAATCAGAGTAGTTTCTGCAGGGTTTCCAGATACTTACTATTTATAGTAAGTCATCAGAGTTCAGTCTTCGTGGCATTTCAGTAGTGGACTTGGAGCGTATCGCCGAGAGCTTTCCAGCAAGCTATCACACGTCTTATTCCGAGTTCATCTGGTCATCCATTTTAATGCCAGAGATTTCTTACTATTATTATGTCACTTTATTATTAATTGGATGTATTACTTTAAAGTGACAAAAAGTGGGAATATGAAAGGACAGAAAGTGGGGAAGCTGAAGAGTCACAACTGCAGCTTTAAAAGAAGACTTAGAGCCTCATTGTGACATGCTTAGTTTATGATATGATATTTTATCTCTTGGAGATATCAGGAAGCGTCAGCTTTCGAATTCAGCCTTCAGGACGGAAACCCTTTTGGCTCAAAGGAGGATTGGACGTAGCCCCAGTTTGTCTCCGGTGAGGATTCACTGCAGAGTTCACCATTGCATTCACAGGTTCTTTTCTGTTGATTGTCATTCTACTGAATATTGTAATTCAGATTTTGGATTGTGGAAACCCCATTAGTATTGTATTGTTGTTGTTTTACGCAATAATATTACTGAGGTTTTATTGGGATAATTGCTGGATTATTGTTATCGAATTGATGATTTGTTGCATGCATTTATATGTTTAAATCTGTATGAGATTTATTGGTAAAAATTGGGAAAATGGCCGGTTAGGGTCATTACATCGCATTTTGGTTGAAATAAACATCTCCAAAGATCTATCAAGGGAGCTCTCCCTCAACACTTCTTGCAGATGCTGGAACCAGATTGTAGACTATGAAGTTTAATGTTGGTCGTATGGCAGCCCAATGGTCCAAACTAAAGAAAGATAATCAGGCTTCTCAGTGGAAGGAGGTCTCTTCCCACCACTATTTTGTGGAGAAGGATGATTCTTGCCAAGAGAGGAATGTTGTGGTCAAAGAGGTGGATTCTCCTTCGGATACTTCAAAATGCAGTGTTGATCCTCCAGAACCCCCTAAGTGTAGGGTTGATCCCCCAACCCCACTTAAGATTTCTACTCTAGGGACCAAGGCTGAGCCTCCGTCTATTGGAATGGATTGCCCCAAGGTAATCAATGACCCTTCTCAAATTAGGGAGAAGGGTGGGCACTTTGACTTCTCTTCTGCTAGGGCCTGTGGGGATGAGGTTCCTAGAAAAGAACTGAAGGTAGAAAATGGCGATCAGGAAAATTGGACAGTGGTGCAATGGAAAAAAAGAAATATGAGACCTCATTCAATATGCTTCTTCGCTTTCATGCTAAAAGTGGAGCTAATTCCCAGTAATGTTGATTGTTTGGTGGCTGGTCTGTAGCTAGTTTTGGCTAACTCTGTTTTGTATGGTTTCTGGAGGTAGACAAATTAATCTCGAATTCTTGAGCATAGATTGTATATGCTTCATTACTAAATGTAATACTCTTAGATATTCATACAATGGGAGCTGGCCCACACCAGCTATTAAATTAACAAAATAAAAATATTATTTATATTATCTAATATTATATAAATGTTTATTAAATTAATAACTTATTTTATTATTATATTACATATTTACATGTTCTTTGTATGGATGAACCCAAAACAAACCCAACCCCAAAATAAAATTTAGCCAAAACCATGAACCGAATCCACAAACACGAACCAAGATCTGTACTAGAATCGAAAACTTAGATCTAAACAGATGCTCCCGCAGTGCATGAACTATTGCAGTGCAAAGGTTTCTCTCAATACACCAACATGTGGACTAAATTAAATGGTTTCATCACTAAATAATCCCTCCATCTTTTCCAAATATATATCAAGATCATCTCTTCCATGATATCTAGGCTGCTCCCTTTTGTAAGCACCAATCCTACACTTGTCACTTGTAGAGATCTGCTTCTAAATGTCTTCCATCTTAAATGCATTACACCAATTTATCTTTGTTGACAATTAAATTAACATTATCAATTTTCATAGGCTGTATTATTTTACATATTCTTGCTTTATTCCTTAAAACATCATCTTGATTTTCCATTTTAATATGACCAGTAACCTTACCATAGTGAAACACAGGGATGCCCCTAAACCCCTGAGTTTCCAGTATGGAGACATCCCAAGGCAAGGGGATAGGGACGGGGCGTCCCCCCACCACCTCCATTTTGCCATTCGTCCGTCATCGAGACACAGGGACGGGACGGTGTCACCGGGACAGTTGGGGGACACCTAGGCATCCCTCGATCATCCCGGGGATGTCTACATGTCCCTCGTTATAGGCAGATTAAAAAGTGAATTTTTTAAAAAAAATCATGTTTTTAAATTTCTATTTGGGAGAAAAATGCTTCAAAAATGAGAGAAAAATGCTTCAAAAATGAAGAATCCAAAGGCCACACAAGAGAGAAAATGTGCATGGCGGGGGCACTATAATGTCCCTAGTTATTCTCCTATATATTTCCTTGCAAAACCGATGTTAGTATAAAATAGTACTCAATATTTATATGACACTTACTCTATTCTAAGTTAGTAAGGGGAATTTGACCCTAGGAACTGCCTCTAGGTCGCGCTTCACAGAATTCCTAATTCTTGGCTTGAGGGATATAAGATCCACTCTAAGCAATCAGACTATCGACCGTCTTTCCATAGAGCACTATTCCTAGGTTCTCTTGGATACGGACACCGTTATCCAAGCCTACGCATATGCATATGACTGGCTATCAGCATATATACTGCCTATATGAGATTATAATAATCTCGAGACTAGGGAAACTATAATAATTTCCTCTAACCCCCTTCAGATAGGAATCCATCTCTAATGAATATAGAATTCATTTTATATGGTATCCAAACCTGTGTTTTTGGGCATATACCATGAGACTAGGGAAACCATGACAATCTCCTCTAGCCCCCCTTCAAATAGGAATCCATCTCTAATGAATACAAGATTCATCCTCTATGGTATCCCATATCATCATTTTCGGAATCCCATCTCTAATGAATGTATGATTCATTCTATATGGCATCCATTATTGTTTTAGGAATCCCATCTCTTATAATCATACAATTCATCCTCTATGGTATCCAATTTTAGGAATCCCATCTCTAATGAACATCCAATTCATTCTCTATGGTATCCAATATGATTTTAGCTGCACAACGTTAGTATAAATCCATTTAAAGTTCATTCATGAGAAATTCATATTTATACAAGAATGCATTAATTTAAAGAATTCAAATAATAGATATATTCTAATTATATATATTACACCTATATACATAATTATATAAACGATGGATTATATATTCACAAAATGCCTTAATAATTGAGTTTACGCCTAAAATTATATATATGTATAAAATATGCATATATATAATTATATAATTGATAAAATAATGCCTGTACATATATATATATATATATATATATATATATATATAATTGGTTTCGTACCAGTATTTCACTGTAACTGTCCCTAGTCTTTATCTTTTCTCTGTTTCGTATTTGCTTCCTTTTAATTCTATTTTTTTAATTTTTTTGTGCCCACTCTTACCCTCGGGCTCCTCATTATAAGTACGGTGCGGGAGGAAGGGTCACGTCCCCTCCCCACCCCGTCGCTCCCCTTACAGGTGCAACTGGTCACAACCACAAGGTTGTGGCTCAGTCACACCACTAAGGTGGCCGACGAAAGGAGTTAAACTCCTTGGTCCCATATTACAAGAATATAAGATATATTATATATCTTTACTTTATATAATGTACATTTTATATCATTATATTATAATATTTATTATATATTAAAAGTATATTAATAAGAAATATACATTATAAGATAACATTGTATATTATTGTAAGATAAGAAATATTATTGTATATTAAAAGTATATTATATTATGTTATCTCAATATATATATAGATATATATGTCTATATATATATATATATATATTGTAATTATATTATGATGATATTAATTAAGTATATGATGATATTAATTATTACTTACAATAATTCTTAACAATGGGATCAAATGCTTGATTGTGATTAAATTAATGTAATAGCTACAATAGTTAGAAATATACTTTAATGATAAAGAATTAGAACACAGATTAATCTAGGGACATTACAGTTCCTCCATCTCGAATTTGCTTGTCCTCAAGCAATTTAAGATTTTCCTCCCTTTCCCAAGTGGCATCTTCACTCGAAAGTTTTTTCCCATTAGATATTAAGTGATTGTTCGATTCCTTTTTTTTTCTTTTATAGGAGGCTATTAACCATTCTTGGACGATCCACTTGATATCAATATTAATCAATGTTTCATCGATACCTGACTTATGACTAGTGATGGTTTCTTATATCGTGTTTGTTTCTTTTAATAATAAGTTTATATCTTTAATTAAAATTTATGTAATCATATATCGACTTTTAAATATATTTTAATATTATTAGTTATTAAACCCTTATTTGAAAAGGGGACATCACAGGCACTGCCCCTCGACCCCGCCCTGTATTAGGACAAGGAGCGCGCCTTGGGCGCTGCCTGGGGCCCTGCAAGGGGTGTTGCCCCTTGATCCCATTGGGGGCTGCCGCCCCCAAACCCCCGCTTTCAAATTTAAAAACAAAAGAAGAAATTGTATCAAATCAAGTTGATGTTTTTATACCCACTTTACTGAGTTCCAGTGATGAGGAGTTTGCCTTGAGGGATGATTAGAGGCCTCCTTTCACTACATTTTGACATTTTGTACTTGTTTTGATATCATGCTACTCATTGTAATCATCTTTATGATAATAATAGAAATCTTCCATTTGCCGATTTGACAATTTTATTTAGTATTCTAATTTCTAATAGTAATTAGTAATTCAATATTCAATGTTCATTGTTCATTGGTTCAATGTTCAATTATTACTGTATTTAGTATTTGGCATTTGTAATTTTGCTATTTTACTTCTTATATTGTTATACACCTTTGCATAACTAGCATTTCAAGTACTATATGTCTAGTATATAGTATATACAGCAGCCCCCCCAGGCGCCGTCCCCCTGGCGTCCCCAATTTGAGGCCCTTTTTCCTCCATCCCGGAAACCCATCCTGTCGTCCCCCCGTCCCCCAGGGCCCGTGTTACACTGCTTTACCACACTCAGTGAAACATTTAAGAAAAGCTCATGTACAAAAATATAGAAAAACAAGCAAAAATGAAGCACTACAATTATGTGTGACTCAAAAAATAACTTTTGAAACAGAAAGTAAGAATTTAGTTGTTGAGATGCAACCAGAAGTAAACTGTAAAATGCCATTCAGATTTCAATTTTTTTATTGAACCCAAATTAAAATAGACAAGATTCATTCATCAACTTTGTATTGCTAAATATATCAAAACTTGTTATTTTCAACAACTTATATAATATAAACATCAAACATTAATCATTTGCAGTCTGATGAGAAAAAACAGCATCAGAACACTAAAAACATGCGGAAAATTATCTTTGCAGATTTACCAGGGATGGAAATGCTTTGCAGTACCATGACACTTTCATTCTACATTGCCAAAGAAAACTTTGCTTGCAAGCTTTGTTCCCAAAATAAAAATAAAAAAATGAATAAATCATCACAGAAAGAGAGATAATTCACAGTTCAATAAAACATAAGAATATTAACACAGTACTCTATTCACTTTCAGTCAGCCAACACAGTCAAATTAGGATTGTAATCAGTCCAATCTAAACACTAGCTATGAATGACTTGACTTCATTGTGATCTAAAAAACACTTACTTACTACATGAAACTTGGACAAAGGGAAGAATAAAGTTATAAAAAAAGAAAAGAAATTCAATGTTAAGACAAACCAACAATGAGAATCAGATAGATGCTGGAGAAAGAATCCACCTAGAATACCAATTTTACTACAAGGGGCGACCCGAACCATCATGTTTGCTGCATGTGGGTCACAATGTACAAATCCATGTTTGAAAATCATCTCTGCAAATGCCTGACTTATCTGCAAAATAAATGATGACTTTGGTTTAGCCCAATAGATGTAAACAAATGAAAACAAGCGCCCTTTTTATTTTATATTTACTTCCATTAAATATTGAAAAGTTTTCTTTATATGAAAACTGAATATTGTAGAGGGCTTTTATATCAAAATTCATAAATATTGATATTTAGAGGACTCACAATTTTTGCAAGATCACTTGGCCGAATCCCAAGCGCCTTGATGGCATCCACATCAGTGACTCCAACTCCTTCCATAAACTCCATTGTCAGTAATCTTGATGTACTCAAGTTCCAGTCTACACTGGGAATATAAATATACGAAGCAAGATGAGGAGATAATCTTTTGAAATTATAAAAACAGCGTTCACTATTCTTTGCCTCATATATGAAATCAAGCTCCTGGAGTTAAAACAACATATCAAATTATTAGACAAGAGAAATCATTCTCCAAGATGAAAATGGCTAATAAACCCTGAAGCATATAATTGACCACGTATGATTAAAAAGAATAAGTTGTTAACAGTGGGTATACTTCTAGTTATGTTACAAAAGGCTGTATTCATTCCATGGCACAATGGCAATATCTAGGGATCATATACACAATAAATAACTTCTACTTTTTAATTCTCAACAGAAATTAGCATTTTGTGCATTTCAGCTGTCCAAGCCTTATTCTCCAACCAAAAAATATCTAGTAAGAACTATATTTTCCTGCAGTAGGGTCTCTATATTAGCAAAGCAGACATGATGATACAACTCAATGGAAAGAAATCAGTAAGCTTTCAAGATGTTATTCCGGTTAATATCACTCATGCATGTGCTAATAGCAAATACTTACCTTTGGAAGACTCTCACGCACTTCATCAATCAACCACCTATAAATGAAGTAAATTTTAATCTAGGTGTGCAAATGTCCTACAAACTACTAAAAAACTTCATTTATCTGCAACTATCGAAACTTTACCTTCTGCAAATCTAATAGTGATAAAAATTTCACTGGGCCAGATGTTTTAATCCATTTGCCTTGAACTAGAATTACCAAAACAAAAATTAATAACAGGTAAATACCTATAATCAAATGCAGGAAAAATCCAGTGCAAAATATTGGTAACCAGCTCCACAGTTGCAGTATCTATAGCTGCTGTATTTGTCAAATGCGTGTGCTGAACCTAAACCCAAGATCATCCCACCAGAACAAATTTCAGTACTATAAGAATAATATGAAACTGTAGACCGTATAAAGGCATGTATAAATAAGTAAACCTAAGGTATAGAAGCAGATTCTACATAAGCACGGAAAGATACAACACAGCAGATGTAAACCTCAGTACAACACAAGAAACATAGGATAAGAAAGAAGTTGGAGCACATTTGACTGAGGCATTCTTGAAAATTATTTGCATGTAGGATTACCTTGACAGCAACTTTATTGCCATCAAATGTGCGAGCAGCATGTACTTGAGCAAGCGAAGCACTTGCCAATGGGATGGGATTGAACTCCGAAAACACCTTCAGAAGAAACATACAATACCATACTTTATCATTTACCAATGTCACATGCATTCCCTCAAGATAAATCATCAAAATGAGCATTGGATAAACTTTCTCAGCTCCTTGCATATACTTTGCCACACTAAATGAATCGTCATTAAATGCAAAGAGGAGAGCAAAATCAAAACATACTTCATGGGGAAGCTTGCCAAGTTCTTTTGTGAACACATCACAGACTTGTGAATATGAAGATGTGGGACATTTGTTCAACATTGAAGTCCTCATCACTTCTACATACTCCCGAGGGATCAAGTATTCCTGAAAAATAGCAACCACAAATTAGCAGACTTAATAAAATATATTCTTTTAAAATTAAATAGATCCAGATTATGGGTTTTGGAATCTAAAAATCACATGGAATTTGTATATTACTTTGGTTATGGTTGGCCTCTCTTGATTCAATTGGCAGTCAAAGAATAATTCCACAACTTGAAAGTTCAACTCCAATATTCAACATGCATAAAATTCATTATAATGTCCATTACCACCATATTTTTGCATTAATTATTGAGGGAATTTAACTCCAAAAAAGAGCATGAAGGTTCCAAAAGGATGTGCAATTATGCAACCAACAAAAGAATTCCAGCCAAAAACTCTCTCTACAAAATTTGCTAGGTCTGATAACCTTGGTCATCAGAAAAGATTTATACTTCATAATGTAAAACTTGCTGTTTGATCATTTTTTTATTCTCTCTTATTATAAATATAGAGAAGTACTATACATTTTGCAGTGTCAGAATACACACTTAATGGTGAAAACAATATCTTAGTAGTTAGAACAATGTTCAACAGGGAAAATGAATGTGATGGGAATCCATCCTAGGGAATCACTGGATTTAACAATCTTGTTCAACAGAAATAGATGATTTTTCATATTTTCCAGAATGAGATATCCCAAGTACGCAATAACAAGAAAAGCATATGAAACCACAATATGCTCGAACAGAAAATTTGCCACAATCGAATTCTACCCAGACTTGAAATTGATTACAACTAAAAATGTGTGCACCTTGGTCTGCAAACAATATTCCACATTGGGAAGGGCAGAAGAAATGACAGATAGTTGGATTGAAGGGAGCTCAGATGGCTTCAGAACCGCGTTACTTCATGGCAGTGTAGAGGAAACTGCTCCAAAGAATATTCTGATTGGATTTATGGTTTTTCCTTGGTGGTATCACTCTGTTACTGCAAAATCAAACTCCCTCTCTGCTGCTGATGATGGCTTTATCAGAGGCTCAACGGCTGTTGCTGAGACTCTGAGATAGTCTCTGAGCTGGTTGTTAGCCGTAGAGTTTACATTATGTTGTGTTAGTTATATTATGTGTAGCCAACGGTACTTAGTTACTACTGGACGGCAGTTGGGAATCGGTGGTGACGGTTGGTCACACCCCTTCGGGATTTATATAAGCGATGTACTTTCTCTTCGGAGATAGGCAGATAGGGACTATTGTAAATGTATTCAAGTTACGGATGATTAATAAAGACTTATATTTTCTGATCTATCTTATGTATTTGTATTTCCATACAACGTCTATGCACCAGTAAACTAGGTTACCCCAACGGGTAAACATTTGGCACCGCTGCCTAGACGTACTCGGGAAGGAAAAATAAAATAAATTGATGTGTTGATTATTGCCCTGTGGAGAAGTGAGCAAAGAATTCATGCCCAATCAATTGAATAAAAATATAAAGAAGGAACTCGAGGAGGAACAAGCCGTACTCGCACAACAGCAAGCCGAGCGAAAGGAGAGATACAGAAGACGCGTCGAAGGACTACCGAAGGGAGTAAGTGAAGGCGAGGGTCTTGTTGATGTGAGTTTTATGCCACTACATAACATATAGGATTAAACGCTTGATACAGGGTATCAAACACTCAACCCTCTCTTGAAAAGCATATACTCACAAAGGATGTGAGGAAACGCTCCAAGGTTCTTTACTTGTGGATCCTAACTCAGTTATAATGATGTGATTTGCTGGTAATCACGTCGGCGGGCTTACGTTGTTTCTTCAAAGATACTGAACTCTGACTATGATGATGATGGATTCCAGCTTTTCAATGTATATTCCCTTTGTTTCTCCTCTTGAATTTATATCACTCCAATCTTCTCCTCTTGAATTTATATCACTCCAATCTTCTCCTCTTGAATTCTCACTACTAAGCTACTCACTACTACTCCTAAGGATGAAGAAGTTAACAAATGGATGGGGATCGAACCTAATGAAAGCTTACCAGCGGTGCTACTCCCATAGGTGCAAAGATTCGAAGGAAACAAGACTAGAGTATCACACAAGGCTTCCTAACGAGCCGCTAGGATGCTAGTGACCTAGTTT
>MU227211.1:239572-259290 GCA_018584345.1 Thuja plicata
GCCATACGACCGGCATAGAAAACCATAAACTAAAAGCAACCGTACGGCAGGAGGCCGTACGGTCAACAAAGGGAAAGAAAACATGTTTTGAAGTGTAAAAGACCACCGTATAGCAGAAGGCCATACGGCCAAGTGAAAAAACAGAGTCCGTATGGCACCGTACAGATGGGAATTTTAAAAAGAATAAAAAGTAGCTCGCACGGCACCGCACGACATGATACCGTACGGCTGTACGGACGACGAGAAAAAGGCTCGTGCGGCACCGTACGGCCTGACGCCGTATGGCCAACAAACAAAACACAAAGTTCCGTGACCGTATGACAATGTCATGTCCCCAAATAGTCATTAATTGACTATTTTAATAAGGGAATTTAATTATTTAATATTAATGAGTAAATTAATTAATATTAAATAATTTATATTTCAATGTTAAGTTGAAGTTATTATTTTGTAAATAAGTAGTTCCTTACGGAACAGTTCCCTTACGGGACACAACCACTTTGGTTGTATAATAAAAGTATCGGGACTTCACAGTGGAGGCGAAGAAAAATATAGATTTGTTCTTTAATCGAGGGAAAGACAAAATTCCTTACGTTGGATTACTACCAACCTAGTGGAATCACAAAGCAGTTGTCAGAACACAAAGTTTGGCGCAGAGTTTGGCGTCTAGCGTTACATTACTAAGCTATGTCAGAGATTGGAAGCGGAATAACTGAAGGAGCCAGCGGTAGGAAAAGTCTGTGATGAAATCTATTTTAGCCATGCGCGACAAACCCATGAGAAGACAAACTATACTGAACATATCTGACGAGTCAGTGACTCACGACTCCAACATAGAAGTCATCTTCAGCGCTCGACAGTTTTCCTATTGCCTACGGGTGCTGCTTGGCTCACGGCAAGCATACATGTGTCGGTGTGGCAAGGAGTGACAACTAGCCGCTAAAGACAAGAGTTTCTATCCTCACAGCGGATTCCAAACTGAGAGCATGGGCCCGATGACTACATGGAATTCTACGGAAGGCAAGCGGCTGTCTCAGTGACTCGTGGGATGAGTCAATAATATGTGGAGAACATACAAACGCCCAGAACACATCAGCGATAACACAAGTGCCCAATATTATTCTATAAACCATATTATTATGCATTCTAAGTCGAATACTATGAACAGAATCTCCATGTAATTGAATGTGAATGTCGGAATATTATCAGTCTAGATATAAAATCAGTATTCTGGAATTAGTAAATCTGCATTGTTGAAATATTATCAGTCTGAACATATAATCAGTATTCTAGAATTAGTAAATCTGCATTGTTGCTATTCTATTTCATAATATCCTAATGCTTCATCGCAAACCAATGACAGTTTAAACAGGATTGTTTAAGAAATTTCTGTTAGATTTGCATACAGATTATTTGGGGAATTTTACAAACAAATGGGAAAAAGATATGAAGTCGCACGTTAAACAACCGTACGGGCCCACAGAAATGCGAAATGAAAAGAAAAAGAGGGCGGAGGGATAGTTATAAGACCGCACGGTCTTAAGGTTGCTACGGTCACCGTACGGCATAACACCCTCAATTAGCAGCGGTAGCGTGCGGCAAGAAAAACAAAAGCACATAAATTCGTACGACCGTACGGCACACCATTAGGGAGCAAACGAAGACTGAACTTGGAGGCAAGCACCGAAGCCATTACAGCACAGAGACCGTACAACACCAAGATTTTATAAGCTATGCGGACCCGCACCAAGCCGCGAAAAGAAGTAAAGCCATACGGCCACATACCGTACATTATGGGAGAGGTCTAAAGCCGTACACTTCGTACTCGGGTGAGGGAAGATAGATAGCATTAGTGTCACCACTCGGAATTCGGGTATGAGCATATCACTACCGTACGAAAAGAGAAAAACATTCGACTTATTGATTGTTGAGAGGAAGAAGAGCGACTGCACGCCTGTCCCAGACTGGAGTAACCGGAGAGCTTAAAAAAAAAAAAAGACGACAACAGAGGCAGTGAGGAAAATCAAGTTATTGGCCATCTGCACATGCACCATAACGCAGTTGGTGGAGGAGAGAGGGCATCGGATGAAAATCACAAAAACGGCGTGCGCCGTGGACTTTTGTGTGGGTTTGAAGGTGCTAAATTGGTCTTGGCGCTGCCCCCGGACCCCGCGGGGGCGCTGCCCCTCGACCCCGCTGGGGGCATTGCCCCCAGACCCCCATTTATTTTTGAGGCACACCACAATAGGGTTTGGGGTACCCACGGTGTCAAGGTAAACGTTGGGTTTGTTCCACTTGGTGAGAAAGAAGTTTGAAGCTAAGCGTTGGAGGGGAAGCCAAAAGCCGCCGACAAAGCTGGATTTGGATAGTTTGTGAACACACAGGTTGAGCAGATGATAGCCAAAGATGCCGCAGGCATTGATTGTCCGCGCAGAGTATGTCTTGGCTGGACATGAGGTTGTCGTGGTGGAGGCACAGAGAGCTCGGGAGGAGCTACCACCAGGTTGGAGGCAGTAGAGCAAGACTTGGCTCAGTGTACCTAGTAGTTGGGTGTGAAGAACGCAACATGGCTATTGAGGACAGAGTGGTTGGAGGCAGTATCATTTGAACAACAGATTTGCAGCACTTGGTAGAGGTTGAGACTGAGCAGCATGTTTTGGTTCTTGTACGTGGTTCATCATTCCTATCTTGTTCTGTCCCGGATATTTTGTTGTCGTCCGGAGACGACTTTTCTTTAGGGGGGGATGATGTTAGCCGTAGAGTTTACATTATGTTGTGTTAGTTATATTATGTGTAGCCGATGGTACTTAGTTACTACCAGACGGCAATTGGGAATTGGTGGTGACGGTTGGTCACACCCCTTCAGGATTTATATAAGCGATGTACTTTCTCTTCGGAGATACGCGGATAGGGACTATTGTAAATGTATTCAAGTTACGGACGATTAATAAAGACTTATATTTTCTGATCTATCTTATGTATTTGTATTTCCGTACAACGTCTATGCACTAGTAAACTAGGTTACCCCAGCGGGTAAACACTGGTGCTGTATACTGGAAATAGTGCAATTTGCAGATGGCAATGTTGATGCTGAATACCTCAGTCAAAGAGTCAATATTTATTAGGCACGGGACAAGATACGAACTTGATGGTTGGCATCAAAGAGAGTTCCTCTCCTGCGACACCTCAATCCGCATCTTTGAGTTTGATCTCGATATCAATATATTCAGCAAGATGTAAGCTTCATACAGCTACAGAGATCACCCAAGTTTGCCACCAAGAAGTAGTTCAGATTGATATGTTAACTCTCTGCGTTTTGGACTACCTCCTGATTGGCGTTATAAATTCTCAAGTCTAGAACAAACTAACTCTTGACTGCCTGGGACAATTTTGTCTCCTCAAAAAGACTGTACATAATTGTCTTGATGATGCAGACTAGGCAAGTTGTTAACCACCGAAACTGTGAATATGAAACCAACTCCAATTCATGGAATCGCATAAGAAGTCAATATCTCCATGATGATTAAGCTCCTCCACGAGCTGCATATATAGGAGACTCACAAGCATGTTCCCACCCAAAAACAAATACAAGTCAGTCCAAGAAATCAAAATAAATGGCCCCATCGTGAGAAACACATCAAAGCATTCGGCCCGAAATGCAAAAGCCGATAATTCCCTCGCAATAATCTTAATAACCTGCAGGAATTTCAAAATGGGTTACTAAGGGATTTCTTATAGGACCACGTTAAAGAGAGGGGGACATGACACAATACATACTATAAGGAAAAATTATGATATTTATGTTTAATAGGTGTTTTGAATGTCTACTGCTCTCCTAGTGTAAACATACACAAGGATACCCTTCAACTTTCTTCTTTGCACCATTCACTAATGATTTCAATATCTGTGGAACAAAACTGTGTTGACACTCAACAAAAATTTGATGAGTTGTACTTTAGGACTACTATTTGTGACTTGTAATCTCCCCTCCTTGGTGATCACGTCCTAGCTGTTTAAATGATGTCGCTCAAGTCAAAGTAGGAAATAGTGGCATCTCAATTGCAAGATGGAATTGCTTTGTAGCCTGATCTTCTATATGCACCTTCCATGATGTTATCAAACACTGAGATCTTAGCTTCCTTATAAAGACCTGGAAGAGCCATGGGTGGGCCAATCCTCTAGTTACAATCTAACTAAAGATTTTGACATTCCAAAAAGAGACTTGTACATTGGCTGGTGTCCATGGTTTTTTTACTGTGATTTTCCTCATTTCTGACTGCAATCTGTCCAGCGTGTATTTTGGTTTTCTAAAGTCCATTTTAGATACAGGTGCCTTCGATTTAAAACAGGACTGCCTCCCTTTTGACATTTCATTGTTCTAGATTCCTATTTCCCACCAGCTTCTTCATTTTTTTCAATGCACACTGAAGCAGCTAAGAGGCCACAAGTCAATGCTCACAAACAAACTCAGATCTCAACTTAAACCTTATTTGAGGATGCGCGATGGAAAAGGTATTGTTACACAATGTTCCTCTTTAATGAAAACTTCCAAATAACATTGTATTTCCAAATGAGGATGGTGATGGTCAAATTTTGAAGCCAATATGATCCAACTATGATGGCCAACAAGCGAGAATTGAGGTTACACCAAAATGCTTCAACCAAGATGCATGGTGCTAGGGTCAACCAAGACATGAACAGGACCTAGACAATTGCTCCAAAACAAAACACAAACCAAGGATGGTCTTCCAACCACCAGAAGGTTCTAAAATATAATCACATCATGAGAAGCAAAGCACCCATGAATGAATCTGCCAAAATTAAAGATATATCACAACAATCAAAGCTTCACATACTCAAAAACAACAATAGCTCAACAAATGCTCCAACCAGTCACATGTTACAAATGGACATATCATAAATAGAGTTTTTGCAATGTTAATGTTTGATAGAATGACACAACAGCCAATAATAACATCAATGCTGCCAAGAAGAGACTAGAATAACTCAACGAATAATCTTGTAATCAATACTTATGTTTTTTTCCAATGTTACTGGTTGATAGAGTGACAAAGCAACAAATAGATACCATCAAATGCTGTCCAGAAGAGAAGCGTAACTGCCACACAATTTAATGGTTAGGTAATTTACGATGGGAACCAAGATCTTAAATTAACAAGGAAACTAAGCAATATGATACCATCAAACAAGAGGTAAAATGTTACCACAACCAATCATCAATCCATCCATAATCAATCCTAACGAAGAATATTGATTCAAGGTTCTACCATCTATGACTCCTCACAGCCAAAGAATGAGACATAGCAGCAACCATAAGAATATTTCTGGTGTTATGAATACTAGTGCCTAGGTTAAAAGCAAGTGGGGATTTCTACAGAATGAGGATGCCAAAATGGGTTGGTATACAATGGTGCATTTTCTGGTTTTTGCTGCTCAAAAGAAGAGCAATCTTATGATGGTTCAAGATCTGATTCCTTTTGATTCCATTCGATGTTCCATGGATGCCTTGATCCAAGTCTTCGGTACTTGCATCATTTGATCTCAAAATAACATGTGTTCCTTGGTCCATGTCATCGTTTGATCAGACATGATTGCTGTTATGAAATCATCCTATCCACGCATGTACTTAGTCGATCGATTTTTCCATAAACATGTTAGTCATATATTAATATTTATTAATGTACACATACTTAGTCGGCCATGTATAGTAATCATCTCTTTAATGAATTGGTCAGCAAAATAATTATATTTTCTTTTTGACAAATCAGTTAGTAATCTTCTTATATACTTAATTATATCAAACTTTCCCCCATAATTGCACCGTCTATAAACAAATACTACTGTAATTTTGTCTCTTTCAGAGACATCACAAAATAGAAGTGAAAAGGATGAGAATATTCTAATTAGGGTTCTGATCAGGGGGCATTACAAATGAAAACCCTAAAAATTAACCCATAAAAAATGCAAACAGCCTCAGGTACAGAAATAAATACATTCATTTTTCAGGAGCTATACATGTTTGACACAAACCAATATGAAAAAACTATATGGTGTACCAAAACAAACCATACACAATTTATTTAAAGCTTGCACGTGCAATTGTCAAGGACTGTGAAAAAACAAAGTTTCTCAAGAAGAGATTTATGAGTATTCCCCATTCCTATGCTGCCATTCCTATGCTGCTGCAAGTATCATAGTACCTCTGATTTTCTTCATTAAATTGAAATTCAATTCTCACCTGCATACTAAAAAACACAAGTATAAACTATAATGAAACTTGCTCTGATACCTCTAATCGGGATTACAAAAGCTGTTCAGATAAAGTGCAGGTCCAGTGTACTCCTTGCATATTTTATGTATAAAATTATATATTAACAAATTTATAAATTTATCAAATTATTAATTATATTAAAAAATGGCATCGCCAAGTACCTCCTCCGTCTCCTATATTTCAAAAATAGACGTACCAGTATGGGTACCGGTCTCCCATGTTGAAATTATACATGTAAAACTGATAGAGTTTCAATCAGCAATCTGTACTTTGTTTATTTATATCTCAGACTGAAACAATATATATATTATCTTACAATATTTTCTGCTGAATGTTATTTACAGATATTAATGATGCTGGATCGATATGAGAGAAGATGCATTACCATATTCTTAGATGATCTTCAAACTGCAATGATCGGGGTTTATATATGGTGTTGAGTCGTCATGTCCCCGTAGAGACATGACTCTACGTGGCTTGGCCACCACGTAGGGTCATGTCCCTATGTGGACATGACAGGTATTAGTTAATTTAACACAGCGAAACATATACTAATTAGATCGCAGTCTTATGACTGCCGAAAACTTGCTGTGACGACCCCAATCATATCGGCTATCAAGTCGATTCTTGCTGTAGCATATTTGAGATCATGTCCAATACTATGATGAAGTATATCAAAGGATATATATATATATATATAAAACAAGTATTCACATATTCAGAATAATGCCTTCTTCACTTCTACAGAAGCTATTCATTAACACTCCCTCTTAGCGAGGGAGAAGTGAGATGGACATTTCTCTCATTCTCTTAATGTATATCAGAGTATCACTTTAATGATACCTACAAAGAGAATATGTTATCCAAACTCTGATGTCTAGAATTCAGAGTAATTTGATAACCAAAATCACAAAGTTATGAACTCTATCATAACAGATAATATGATCTTTGGCATTCCAGTACAACTGTTGAATGAAGTTAGATCATAATCCATTTGTTATCAGAATTTGGATTTATTCGAAATATCAATATGATAACATACCTACCACTTGTAAGATCGTCACCTTACAGTGGTTACCTTCTGAAAATATATGTCAATGGAAAGTTGTCACTTTTCATTACATATCTGTGCTACTTTGACATAGTAGCGAATTCAATTTAACCAATAATTGTATATCACTATAAAAATAACAATTTTACAATAATAACTGTATATTACAATCATAATATTAACATTCCAAATTTACCTCTGAAATATTCCAACTTGGTTCTGGAGAGAGGTTTGGTAAGCACATCAGCTGTTTGCTCATTTGTGCTTATGTATTCCAGTTTGATAACATTTCGATCTACCATGTCTCTGATATAGTGATAGTGTATTTCAATATGTTTAGATCGATTATGAAATACTGGATTTACTGATAATTTAATACAGCTTTGATTATCAAAGTGGATTATAGTAGGCTTTAGGTGTTTCCAAACAGTCCGACTAATAACTTCCTTAACCATACTGCTTCCTTGGCACCCATAGAAGAGGCTATATATTCTGCTTCAGTAGAACTTGATGCTACTGATGTTTGTTTCCTGCTGAACCACGAGATCATGGCTGATCCAAGACTGAAACAACATCCAGTGGTACTCTTACGGTCAGTAGAGCTGCCTGCCCAATCAGAATCTGTATATCCATGAAGATTGATTTCAACTTGTTCATATTTGAGTCCCATACCAACTGTGCCACGTAAGTAAAGTAGAATGTGCTTAGCTGCCATAAGATGTATCTTCTTAGGTTCGCACATGAATTGACTTAAGGCATTGGTAGCATAGCAAATATCAAGACGGGTGTTTGCTAGGTACATTAATGACCCGATAATTTGACGATAGTAGGTAGGATCAGTGGGCTCAGATCCAAATTCGTCATTTTTCAATTTGAGTAGATTTGCTTCCATCGGGGTAGACAATGGTTTGCAATCCATCATTCCAAATTTTGTCAGAATGTCTATGGCGTATTTTCCTTGATTTAAAAAAATATAGTTCTTCTTTTGCCAGACTTCTAGACCTAAGAAGTAATGAAGAAGCCCTAGATCTTTCATATCACATTATGTTGTCAGTTCCTGTTTACATTTTGCTATCAAATGTTCCTCACCTATTATTAGTAGGTCAACAACATATAGTACAAGTATAATCATATCACTTCCAGCTATTTTAAAATATATGTTAGGGTCAGCTACATTTTTGGAATATCCTAACTTTGAGAGGTAGTTGTCTATTCTTTCATACCATGCTCTCGGTGCTTGTTTAAGACCATATAGTGCTTTCTTTAACTTACATAGGAATTGTTGTCTAGGGTGACAAATCCTTCGGGTTGTTCAACGTATACTTCTTCAATTTCACCATTAAGAAATGCAGTTTTGACATCCATCTGATGTATTTTCCGTCCTTTGGATGCTGCAATAGCTATGATAGTTCGGACAGAGGTATAACGTGCAACAGGAGCAAATGTTTCTTCATAGTCTATTCCCTCTTTCTGTGAAAATCCACGGGCTACAAATCTGGCTTTATATTTTTCTATGTTGCCATTTGGTGCATGCTTGATTTTGAATAGCCATTTGGAAGATACAACTGACTTATCTTTGGGTCTAGGTACAACATCCCATACATCATTTTTTATTATTGATTGATATTCCTCAATCATTGCATCTTTCCAAGGTTGGCATGATAAAGCTTCCTTGACATTGGTAGGCTCTGTTTTGATAAGTTCTGAGAGTAGTGCTACATAACATGAATGATTCCTTGTTCTTTTATTTTCTCTGATTACTTCATCAGGTTCTATATGATTTTCTTCTATCATTTTTCTGGCCCATAGTGGTCTCTTTTTATTGTTAGGGTTTTCAGTATTTTCTGAATTTGAGCTGGTAGTTGTAGGACTTCTAGTATTATCCTCCCTCTCATTTTCAGTAGAGATATTTTCCTCTATTTCTGTATTGAGTTCTGTTAAGATTCCTCAATACTTTTGGAGAGATTAAAAGCTACGTCTTCTTCAAACTTTACATCTCTGCTGATTTCAATAGTTCTTTGTCCGGGTACATAGATTTTGTAGCCTTTGGAAGATTCACTATAACCAATCAGAATACCCTTCTTTCCTGAGGGTTCTAGTTTAGTTCTCTTTTCCTTGGGAATGTGAATATACACTGGACACCCAGAAATTCTTAGATGACTTAAATCTGGCTTGTTGCCAGTAAACACTTCTTCGGGAGTTGTATTTTCTAGTATAGAGTGAGGACACCTATTTTGAATATACACTGTTGTGTTAGATGCTTCAACCCAAAAAGAAGTGTGGATATTTTGATCGTGCATCATGGCTCTGGCTGATTCAATTATGGTTTTGTTTTTCCTTTCTACTACTCCATTCTATTGAGGATTATAAGGTACAGAAAACTCCCTCTTAATCCCAACAGCGATGCAATAATCTTTAAAAGTTTCGGCGATGTATTCACCTCCATTATCTGATCTTAGAGTTTTAATTTTCTGACCAGATTGATTTTCGACTAGTGCTTTAAATTCTTTGAATTTAGATAATACTTCTTTGGCGGATTCTTTGAGGTTAAGAAAGTAGATCCAGGTTTTCCTAGAGAAATCATCTATGAAAATTACATAGTAAAGACATCCACTTAATGAAGGTACTGACATAGGGCCAAATAAGTCAGTATGAATAAGTTCAAGAATGGATTTGGATTTGTGCTTACTTTTAGGAAAGGACCTTTTAGTGTTTTTACCTAGGGCACATACTTTACAAATTCCAGGATGTTCAGATTTTAAGTTTGGTAGCCCTGTTGCTATTTTTTCTATCGGGGTTAAGGCACGAAAGTGAAGTTGACCTAGTCTTCTATGCCAAATTTCATTAGTATTTGAAACTTCATGGTTTAGAGCCAGATGTTGATGATTGCAAATTTTGTATAAGCTTCCGTCTCTAAATCCAATAGATATGGCATTTTTAATATTTGAATTCTTAGGCCAGGATAATACTTTATCTTCTTGAAAAGTGATGTGATGCCCTTGATCTGCCAAACCTGAAATGGAGACCAGATTTTGTTTTATGCCAGGTACGTACAATACATTCTTTAGTTGTAGACTGATCCCTGAATTTAGTTGTATAGAACATGAGCCAATGGCTTTAACTGGATGCATAGAGTTGTCCCCAATAGTTACTTCTTCAAGACAATAGTCCTCAATGCTTTCAAATTTCTCTTTAAAGCCTGTGATGTGTCATGATGCTCTACTATCTATTATCCAGGTGTTTTTGTTAGAGTTTAGTTCACTTGAGAGTGCTAAGTAAAATGCAAAATTTTCATCTTTTTCATTTTTAACTTCTGCTAGTGCTGCTTGAATTTTCTTTCGTTCCGGACAGAAGTTATGAGTATGACCTAATTTGTCACATTTGAAACATTTTACTTTTGACCAATCTCTTTTCTTGTATGATTTGTTGAACTCCTTCCTTTTTCGTTTGAACTTGCCTTTCTTCCCTTTATAATTAGAATTAGTCTGAAGAGCTTGAATATCTCCCTCTTGATTTAGACTGATTCCTCTTGATATTAATCTTGACTCTTCTTGAGTGCATTCATTTTTAAGTTGTTCAAATTTAGGTAGTTCAGGTCTAGAACTTAAGCCACGAATAAAGGTTTCCCAAGATAATGGTAATCCCTTTAGTGCTATAATACTGAGTTCTTTGTCATCCACTTGACTTCCTATAGTTGCGAGTTGATCCTTCAATTCTGAAATTCTTAGGAAGTACGATGTAATCAATTCTCCATTTGACATTTTAATATATAGTAGATTTTGTTTTAATGTTAACAATCTACTGGTGTTATTAATTTCAAATGTATTCTTAATTGTAAGAAACATTTCAAATGCTGTTTTGAGACTGGAAATGGAAGGTAGAATGTGATCTTTTACTGAATCTATTATGATTTTCATAGCTTTATTATTATGTCTCTTCCAGATTGTTTTGTCTGGATCATTCTCTGGCATGGTTTTATTTTCCTCTATTTACTCTTCTAATTCCATTTCTCGGAGTACAATCATAACACGAATCTTCCATGATGCAAAGTTTGAGGCTCCTTCAAGTCTGTCTTCCAGCCTTACGTGATTCACCATTGTTGAAGGTTGAGAGGTATTTATAGATTTAAGTCTGAATTAGGACTGATTGAATATTTCTTATCAGGCTGGCTCTGATACCATGTTGAAATTATACGTGTAAAACTGATAGAGTTTCAATCAGCAATCTGTACTTTGTTTATTTATATCTCAGACTGAAACGATATATATATTATCTTACAATATTTTCTGCTGAATGTTATTTACAGATATTAATGATGCTGGATCGATATGAGAGAAGATGCATTACCATATTCTTGGATGATCTTCAAACTGCAATGATCAGGGTTTATATATGGTGTTGAGGAGTCATGTCCCCGTAGAGACATGACTCTACGTGGCTTGGCCACCACGTAGGGTCATGTCCCTATGTGGACATGACAGGTATTAGTTAATTTAACACAGCGAAACATATCCTAATTAGATCGCAGTCTTATGACTGCCGACAACTTGCTGTGACAACCCCGATCATATCGGCTATCAAGTCGATTCTTGCTGTAGCATATTTGAGATCATGTCCGATACTATGATGAAGTATATCGAAGGATATATATATATATATAAAAAAAACAAGTATTCACATATTCAGAATAATGCCTTCTTCACTTCTACAGAAGCTATTCATTAACATCCTGTACCAGTACCAATACTGGTCTGCTGGTAACCTTGAAAAAATAGTGTACAATCCTCAAACTAACAAAATTGATATTAAAAGGGATGAACGCATTGCTATCAATGGAATTCATGATTGCTTAAAAAATTAATACGATTGTTGTGGAACACAATAATCTTATTAGTGTTAATAATCATAATATTGAAATTGATTAGTGACAATGAGATGGACTCCAATAAAAGTTATGGTAGAAGTAATCACTCTCATATTAGTGATGATTCTCCTTATGCATCTAAACCTATGCCTAAATGGATCCAAAATTAAATCAAAGAGGACAATGAATATTTGAAAAAAAGAATTCCAATTAAAATATGTAAAGCCAATTATTGCAACTATGCCTTAGTGGCTAAAATTATTGAGAATAGCAATCCTCATCCTTATGACCAAGCAAAAGACCAACCTCATTGAGAAAAGGCCATGCTAGAGGAATATAAGTCACTTATGTCTAATCAAACTGGGGACTTAGTTCAATTACCTAAAGGTACAAATTTAATTCCTTGCAAATGATTGTTTAAAGCTAAGTTTAATGCTAATAATGAAATTGATAAACTTAAAGAAAGATTACTTGCTAGAAGTTTTCCACAAGTAAAAGGTCTTAGTTGCTCATGTTGCCAAAATCCCTACTATTAAACTTTTGTTAACCTTAAATGCAAAAATGAATTTACAGGTGTGTGGGTCTCCTACTTTTGTACATGTTCCTAAAGGAAAAAGAACCAAACTTGAATCTAAATCTAGCAACATATTTAAGTATTATGAACATTGTAAAAAATAGTGTACAATCCCAAAACTAAGATAGTTGGTATTAAAAGGATGAATGCGTTGCTAAGAATGGAATTCATGATTGTTTTAAAAATGATATGATTGTTGTCAAAGGCAAGAATCTTAAAAGTTAATAAGCATAATCTTGAAATTGATAGTGCTAGTGAAATGGATTCTAGTGAAAGTGAAAGGAAAAGTAATCACTCTTACACTAGTGGTGATTCTCCTCAAGCATCTAAAACTGTGCCTAAATGGATTCAAAATTAAATCAAAGAGGGTGATGAATACTTGAATCAAAGAGCTCCAATTAATATAGGAAGATCTGATTCTAATCTTCATGAACGACATCCATCATAATGGCATTGCAGAAGTTAACAATGATTATTCTATGCCTGTGTGTTGTGGTTTGTCTTTGCATAGAGCAAGGTGCAGAAAAAATATGGAATTGGGTTCCCATTTTCTGACCCTGTAAGAAGCTGCTCTATTCAACAAACTAGTGGATTGGGTTGGTCTGATATTGTGGATTGAAGACTTCATTATTGATCATGAGGATGTGGTTCAAGGTCGTGAATAATGGATTGAGATGTAAGGCGGTGTTTCTTTGTGTTCTTGTCTTTTGTCAGCTCTTTTTGGCCTATGAAACATTTTGAAAGTGGTTGTTAGGGAGTTATGTCTCTAGACTTTATTGTGTTTTTTATCTACTTATTGTTATAGTTCATAAGTCTTGCTATGGTTTAGCATACTGTTCATGGTTATAGTTCATAAGTCTTGGTATAGTTTAGCATATTGTTCATTTATTTGAATGCAGCTTTATTTTCAGGTGAGGCCACAATAGGAAACCCTGGATAAGTCATCTATAAAATGTGAGAAATTACATTTTTTCTCAACTTGTAATAAATCCTACCATGTCACCAAAGCATAAAGATATTTTGCAAAATGAAATCATCATACAAGACACAGTATTCCTATAATATCTAGAAGATTACAGGATAGAAGAATGTTATTGAACATTCAATCATTTTCAATGCATTCCTGAACAAATAAATAAATTTTCTTCCAAATCCGAAATTCAAATCCCTGGCAGTGTATATCTTTACTAGTAATAAAGTACAAAGTCTGTAAACAAATACATTAAATCAAAAATTTATAAAAAAAAACATCTTTGAAAATGGCACAAAAAAACTAAGCCTGATAAAAATATAGCTTGAAATCTACATCAACTCTTACCAACTGTCCAATATGTTGACCAAGCTTAATATAGATTCCTCCATTTTGGAAACATAGCTCCTGAAGTCTATTTGCACTCCTAAGGTGAACTTCATGTTTTGCTTTTGTTCTCTCAACACTTCCTTCAGGCAATCCCCATAATGAATACTCATAATCTGAAGAATAATTTTAACAGAAATCAGAAGATAAATTCAAAGAGTAGACATTCATAATCTAAAGAATAGTTTTTAACAGCTAAAAAATATAGTTTTCTGTAAAATGGTTGAGTGGAGACAAACAATAAAGCAGAAGCAGCAGCTTCAAATGTTGGACTGAAGCTTGCTGCCTACTTAGGCATCCTTTGTTGCGGAACAAGATTTGTAGATTGTTATTGGTGCAACAGTTGAAATTTCTAGTCAATATTGGTGCTTAAATAGTATTCAGGAAGATGGTCACTCTTAAGTTTCTTTGTTCAATTTTATCCCATCATCACAAATCCTTCAAGAGGGTAATCCAGCTGCAGTTTTTCTTGCCAATTGTGGATTTTGTCAGAATATGTCTTCTTTCTTATGGGCAGGTCTCGATGAGTTAGTCTTAGATTGTAACACCACAAAGACCCCTACCAACATCTCAGAGCTTAGTTAGAGAATTATACCTCAAGAAGCCATCTTTTAATTATCAGTTTGATTTTTGAGTTTAAAACATTTGGATGATGAATTGCCTATATAAGGACTAAATGTTTAAATGTTAATTTTGATATTGAGTCTTGATAACACTTTGTATTCTAGGTATTTGACGAGAAACTAGACTAGCAAGTGAATGGAGCGATGTTCTTAAGTAACCTTTAGATAATCTGAATTTCCATAATTATATATTTAACAATCCTGGATCTATTTATTTATTCACCCAATTTTTCTATCCTGCACAGTGCCTTGATAAATCAGATCGGGCTTGCACAAGGCATAGGGTGATCTGGAGTGCCAGGCAAAGTCCAAGGGGGTTATTCCATATGTGATAATCTTGGCATCCAGGGAGATTGCACAGTGACATGTCAGTGATAAGGTCAGACCGGTGAATGAGTTGGTGGAAGGGATGAGGGTTGTCAAAGAAAATGAAGGAGCTTCCCCCAAAAAACAAGCAATTGGTAATGGAAAGCGGTGTAAAAAAATATTCAAGGATCATAGAACTGTGTTACCTTTTTATTTGTACCTTTCATTATAACTATAACCCAAAACAAAATAGTATGTGAGATTAACTTCTCTTCAAATTGGAAGGGAAAGCTTCCCAAAAATTAAACTAACCATAGACCCTAGACTATGGACAAAACTACAAGCACACACACTGTTGTCATGCCCCAAACTAAACCACAGCCTTAAATAGGAGTTAAGCCTGTAAGTAACAAATAAAGAGAGGGCCGACTAGATTGGAAGAAATTAAAATGGAAATAATTTATTTAAAGAGTGCCGAACTGCCAACAAGACATTAAATTAAACTAAATCTGTTTGAGGAGGTGGCCGAGCTCTTGAAGAGACGCCTCTCTTAATGGAGTCGCCTCTTTAAGAGGCATGAAAAGGTATATAAAGGGAGGAGTTGAATGAAATATGGTAAAAACAAAACACACAGCAGACATAAGCAGAGATAAACCCTAAAGCAGTGAGTTAACAAGAAAGCAGCAGCAGCAGCAATAATATATCAAAGCAGAGGCACGAATAAAGGCAGATCGACCCCAAGCATATATATATATGTGTGTGTGTGTGTATATATATATATATATATAAGCAATCAGAAAAATCAGCATTTATTGCAGGCTGTAGCATTACTATTCAAGTGTGGTATGCATAAATATGTATGTGTTATATATGGGCTGTAATATATGCGTAACAATGTATTTGAATTATCCTTAATAAATTGATATTGGCGATTATGTGGGATGACTAGACTTCCAATCTGTACAAGGAGAGAGAAACAGTTATGAGGTCCTCTTCTAAGCATGCCACCTCATGGTGGTGACGGATAGCCCCATGAGGCCAAGGGGGTGCAAGGAGTGGCCCACCCTTACCCTTGGAAGGGAAGGATGCTCCGGACAGCCTATTGTAACTTCCCCACCAATCTCAACAATGGTTGCAATGATTATTGGAATGAATTCAATGTGATCTCAATCGTAGATGGTGAATAAGGTGGCACAAGTGGGGAGAGGAGATACATGTGTCCCTACTAGGCACACCACCTCATGAAGGATGGAGGGCGGAAGGCCCCACGAGGCCAAGAGGGATTGTATATCCGCTCTTGGGCCTAGGGTAGAGTCGCTTTGGGCACCCTATCGTGTTCCCTTATCCAAGCTGTCATGATTGAAACTAAGTAATAAATTATAGATATTATGCAGGTTACCAAGAGACGCATATCCGGACCCTTCGGACGCGCCCCCAGGACATGGCAAGTGCTCAGTGTGCGAGGGACGACGTCTCCCGACCTCTCCTACAGTCTCCCGTGGAAAAATCAATATCTTTAGCTTTAAAAACTTTTAAAAAAAAAAAAAAAAATTGTGATGTGCTTTGTCAATGACAAGTGAAAGAAAGATGTGGCTGTGGTGAAAGAAAGACACGGCTATGGCGAAGGGAAAATGCGATGCAAAAAAATGCAAGAGCACACAAAAACGTGACGCACAAGATCAGTCAAAGTGAGCATAGAAAGTTTACGTGTTAGATTAAATTGTACTTCCTTTAAGAGTTTTAAATTTTAATCGACTCCCAGATTTCTGTTACCCCATACAAAACTACCCAACTAGTGAGATATGTTATTCAAGCCCTCGTGTCAAAACTATTTGCAAATATGAGATATGCAAAAAAAATACCAATTTGTTTCCCCTTATTGTGCTCATCCTAAGCACTTTGAATCTTAAAAAACAATTTGAAATTATGCATTAAAAGATGGCTGATAATTTGTAAAAGCTATAAACTTAAAAAATGGCATTTGTAAAAGCTATAAACTAAAAAATGGCATTAAATTATGAGTAATCATGCAAAGAACTTTACCATATAGACCTACCAAACAAATACCATTCCCATGTAAAAATCAGAAACCATACACTCAATATAAGGGCAACTGTTTGCTATAACATTTGATACTTAATTTTGAAAAGACAAGATTTTGGAGCAGATTTGAGGTTGGAATTTTACATCCTACGCCCAATCACAAGCTGTATTGCCATTAATAAATTCATTAATTTATTGAGTATAATCTCTGTAAAAGACTACACCAGTCTAGAATTATGTTCATAATAAAATGGCAAGAATAAACATAGCATTCAGTCTATAGATTAAAGTAAGAGACATTTTGGTGTTGTCTGTCATCTGCCATATCAGAAAACTGAAAATTATCAAACATGCTGCTAATATTTTTTTTTAATTTAAAAAAACTTCGTGCAGAATGTCAGGTGGGGGAAGAGAAGGCTTGTACCCCTTGTGGAAGTATGTTGACCATGTTCCAGAGCCAAAAGGTTCAGGTGGAACAGCCATGATCAAATGCAAACTTTGTCCAATGGCATGGCAAGGTACTTACACGAGAGTGAAGGCTCAATTCCTTCACCAACCTAGAAAAGGTGTTGATCCTTGTAAAAATGAATCAAAAGGATATGAGGCTGTGAGGGAGCAAGAAAGGGCTGATGGAAAAAGTTTATGATATGAGCTCCTCTTCAACGATAGGACCAACTGTTGCAACTCCTAATCACAATAGAGAGACAGGAGGTAGATGTGTCGTCTTCAGTCAAAGATGTAGCAGCTCAACAGTCGCAAAAGAGACCACATATTGGCAATTCAAACCCCATTGGAAGGCTATTTGATGTGCAAGGTCCAGAAGCAGTTGATGCAACGACTACACGATTCTTTTTTGCAAATGCAATATCATTTAATTTTGCTCCCTCACATTTCTATGGAGAGATGGTCCAAGCTATGAATAATGGACCAGCTGGGTATAAATCACCTGGGTCTGAAAAGCTTGGCACAACTCTAATTGATAAAGAAAAAGTTCCATTAGAGCAACAAACTCCACCAAAGAAAAGAGTGTGGTCTACAAAAGGATGCAGTATTGTGATGGATGGGTAAGGGAGACAGTAATTAGTATTTACCAATGAATATTGATCAATATTCATCAGGACAGCGATCCATGTTCATAACGATTAAGATAAGGATTGTATGGTTCATATGTAAGAGACCAGTCTATTTGCATCGATCATGGAAGGAGTAATTGCATTTCCAAGGAAAGTAACTATCTCTTTAAAAATACTATTCAATGATACATTTCTGAATTACTCCCAAGAGGTGCGATGATATTAATTAAGTCAATTTACTATGTTAACAAACAGCGATCATTAAAAGACAAGACATGACTCTTCAATGAAATGACTATTCCAAGAGGCATGACCTTTAGAAGATAATGGCATAGTGGAAGTTTCAAACACCAACTCAAAGGCATGGATTAAAATCTATGTTACTTGGCTCGCCAGATTTATGCCCGAACCTGGGTTTGGTTTGAACCAGGTCCGGATATGGTAATGGTTCGATTCGTGGTTCGCGAGGTTTGCAAGAAAATGAAATCAAGGCTAAACTAAATTAAACTCCCTTGTATTTGTTCTATTGGCTGCCGTAAAATTCCTCGTCACATTTATTTGCTATTTTTGGCGTAGTTTTTGCACAAGGAATTGTCTTGCCCTCCATGACCGGTTCCTAGTTTTATTAATAATGGGAATTATTATATTTAAAGTTTGTCAATATTATTATACAGGTAATTGGTAAATATTTGAATGAACAAGACGTTCATTTATATTTTACAAAGAGACGATGTTTCCATAATGAAACAATCGTAAGAATTAGAAACATTCTAATATGTACAAGATATACAATATTGACATTAAACAAAAATAGAAAGATATCTACGGAGATATTATTCTAATACCCTCCCTTAATGGTCAATCTGTCTAATACACCAAGGAGCCCTTTGAACTTAACAAACTTATCTGGAAGTAAGAACTTGGTGAGAATATTTGTAGTCTGGTCCGCTATAGGAACATACTACAAATCCATGGATCCATCTTCAACTACCTAGCGGATGAAGTGACAATGAAGCTCAACATGCTTGGTTCGCTCATGCAAGACTCAATTTTTGGCGAGTTTGAGCACCACTTGATTGTCGCAGAAGAGGGGTGAAGGGCCTGCTTGAGACAGGTGAATGTTTGAAAGCATCCTTCGAAGCCAAACTGCCTCACAAGCTGCTTTGACTGTTCCCCGATATTCAGCTTCTGTAAAGGAAAGAGATAGAGCATGCTACTTCTTACTGGAGATAGAGCATGCTACTTCTTACTGGTCCAACTGATAGCACCTGTGTCCAAACTGAAGACATACCCGAAAGTGGACTTGTTGTCATCAACAGAGCCTCCCCAATCCGAATTTGTGTAACTGATGAGTCTAGGATCTTTGGTTCTGTTGGAGCTCTCAATTTTTGGCAAAATTTAGAGTCCAATAAAGTGATAAAACTCTAAAAAATGGAATCCTAAAATCTATGCCCAATAATTAATAATATGATGAAGTACATTAAATGGGATACAACAACATATTTCTTTTCAATTAAAATTTGAGGGATTATGGA
>MU227211.1:267568-299656 GCA_018584345.1 Thuja plicata
CTGCAGTAATTACTCACAAGGTGGGTGAATCCCAAGTGAAGCTAAGGCATGTATTTTTGAAAACCTTGAGGCATAGTTCCAAGATGGGTATGAATATGTGTTCTAGAAACCTTGAGGGAATCCACTTGTAGATTGGTATCCGAGCGCCCTATGACAAATACTACCTGTCATCCTTACGGTTGAGTTTGGAGACAAGGAAGAGGATTTGAATATGTTAACTGACAACTATATTATGAATCATTAATTGATATATGTAATATAGTAGGGAACACTACAAAGACTATGTAAATTGCCGTTTACAAATGCAATCCAAACCCTAGTTGGGAATTTTAGTGTAAATCATGTAAAGTCACAATTGGGGACATTACAATTGGTATCAAAGCTTTGATCCTACCATCCTGCGAGACAAACCTATAATAATTGCAATCCAAATAGGGTAACTGGTCAACCCATATCCTTAAATAAGTTAAGAATATAATCAAGTGGGTCAACACTACATCTCTACATGTATGTGCCTTAAATATGCTTATTCTAAATGTAATTTTATATACAAACTCGTCATGTGAATACCTTGTGTTTGTTTCACACATGTTTACTCCATGAGAACATTCCTCATGTATGCTTTGTGTATTGATTCATGCATGTATTTATTGTATGCATGCCTTACATGTCTGACGAGCATTTATGTATTGCTTCATGCCTTACATGCTTGGTGTGCAATTAAGTGTATTGTCTCAAGCTTAAAGTGTCTGACATGAATTTATTATGCTTGACATGTATACTTAATGCCTTGCATGCATTTATATGGCTTCATACCCAATGAATAAAGGAAAAGAGTATTGTTAACTCCTTTGTGTGGCTGTCAAGAGTATTGTTAACTCCTTTGTGTGGCTGGCGGGCCTAATATCAGAAAATTGTGATGTCTTATAAATAAGACAATTTTCTGATCACTAGTGCATATCAGAATTTATTATTATTTATTTGCTTCTTTATTTATTTTTATATTTTACTTTTATTGTTATTATTTATTATTAAATCCTATTTCGGAAAGGGTGCATTACAGAGTGGAAGGAAATCACTGCCAATAGAGTTCTGAAATTGTTTGCTATTCGCTGTCCTGGAGTTATTGTTGTTCACAATCTATGAAGGAGCTTGATTTCATCTCTAATTGCTGCCAACAGGTATTTTCAGGTCTGAAACTGGTAAAGAACTGATTCATATTCATTTTGTAACCAAAAACCAGAAAAGACATATTTTAAAATTATGTAAATGAACAGCAGTTTGAACAGTAGGTTTCATGCTAAGTTACCGGTTCGGGTTCGGGGATGGGTTCAGGTACTAGAAACCAGTACGTGGGTACGTGAAAAAAAAATTAGGGGTTTGGATATGTATTGGTACGTACGTGTGTGTGTGTGTGCATTATATATACAAAAAAATAAGAGAAATATACAGAATAGTAAAACTAAATCATTTCATAGCATGATGCTTGATCATTGATCAATGCCAAATGCCAAAATGAAAGTGTGTTTGAACTTTGAAGACCTCGTATTAGGGCGTTTTAGGGTTAGGAATAAAATATAATAAAAAAAATGTTTTTTACTTAAGTTTGGGCCCACTTTTTCAACTCTGGGCTGTGGGTTCTCACGGGTTCGCCTGGGTACTCAATGGGTGCGCCCGGGTTTGTGTTGGGTGCGCGCAGGGTGCGCGCCCAGCACTGTGGGTGCACACAAGTTCGCGGGTGTGCGAACCTGGGCATACCCACAGTGCTGGGCACGTACCCTGTGCTCACCCAGCACGAACCCGCAGACGAGCCCGTACCAGGTTCACACCCGAACCCAATTTGAGGGCTCAGGGTGCGAACCCAGTAACGTAGGTTTCATGATATTTTGGGCATCGAAATTCCATGAATGTACTACTCCGCTTGGTCATATAAATTTGTATTATTTTAATCTATTATGTCTTGAGCATTTCATTTCAAATCGATTTGTAAAACATTTGCCAAAATACACTCAAAGCACTACTTCCTACCAAAATTTGACGAATGCCTGTAAGTGAAAATTCAGAAATATTGCAAGTTTGTTGAAGGATTTTGGTAAGGTTATTACAATGGTCTTAGAGCCTGCTTCTTGCCAGCTTGTTGAGGGTGATGCAAACTTTTCAGTTGCATGACAGTACTTTCCTTAAGTTTCAGCAGTGGTCTATTTTATAGAAGATTATCAAAGAAAGAGAAGCATGGATTGGTGACCTAAATTTTTATCCGAGGACAAAGATATAGATCCTATCCAATAGATATTGTTAACAATACAGAATGAACAGAGAATGAAAAGGTGAACTATGAACGAGAGGCCACTAAAATTATTGATCAGTATCACGAATTCCCTGATGATTTCAAAGATCAAGTTTCTTTGAGAAATTCTTGGAGTTATAGTGCATCCTAACAAAAACAGCCTCATAAACTGCATAAGAAGGTCAAAGAAAGAAAAGGAGAGAAGAAAATGTTAAGGAAGCCAAAGCTAAAGCCTTCACTGCCAAAGACCAAATTTTATTCCAAGACATCTCCTTCCAGACAACAAAAGAAGAACGTTTTAATTGCAAAAATGAATAATGATAGCAAGAATAAAATCACAAGAAGAAATCTTTGTTTTTGTGCAAAGTAGCTTGGGGGCCCAGCCACAGACGCGAGGATAAAGAAATAAAGTTGTTAGAGAAAGAATTGGAAATCAGGAAAGAAGAGTCGGAGAAGAAGATGTTAGAACCAAAAACAAATGAAGATGAAGCTGAAATTTCAATAGCAACTGTAGAAGAAGAGTACTTGAGCCTTCTTGAGGGAAATAACTTAGAGCAGCCTTCTAAAAGAGAGATTGATCAGTGGGAAGATTGGCTTAATCAAGATGCTGAAAGTAGCTTTCAAGTTTTTGATAATCCACTCTTTGAGATGGAAGTGGAGAAACCTTATGATAACCCACTTTATAAGGTGGAGTTCTGGGATGTGCATGAGAAAGGTGCCTCACTTGATTTTAATGAGGATTTGAGCATGCTGAAATATTTCAAATCAACAACATTTGATCTAATTGATAATGTTAATTCATATTATAAGCAAAGTATTTCAATTCATGAAACATACAAGTTTGATTTACAGGAAAAAAAGTTGTTGAGTATGCATTTAAGCAAAATGTTTGGTTCGAGCTTGCTGCGATTGTCAAACCAGCTACTAAACGTAAGCAATTTGGACATCTTCTGGATTGTAATCCAAGGCATGAAAGTGATCATGAGAATAGAGAATCAATATTTACAGTTTTGTCATTACAAAGAAGTCATCAAAAGATGCATCATAAGAAGAAAGAATCCATGCATGTCTACACATAAGAGTACGGGATCTGAGGGCTCCACTAAGATACTGGGTATCAAGAATAAAGGGCTGTCCTCCATACAAGAATCATAGTTTGTAAGTTAAGATGGGCAATAGTTTCTTATCTTGTTATGGCATTGAGTTTACTTTAAGTCAACCGTGCAAGATGTGTGATGCTGCATCTGATATAAGTGAAACTACTAGAATAAAAGCTAAAACAAACCTTATAGCCACAAGACCATAAAAGAGGTTTTCCAGTTGATAGTGAAGAATTTTCAGCGGTTGGATTATTTCAACAGTCTATTGTTTGTTAAGAAGGTTATTTTACTAGAGACTTTTGCAAGAGTCAAGTTTGGTTACATTATGCTAGATATTGTTTGTGACGGAATGATATTTGTTTTGTTTCAAATATTTTGGGTTGTCATTAATGATGTTCATATCAAGAATTCTATAACCTCCACACACTTGATCATCTCATTAATTTTGGATGAAGATGATGATATCTCTATGATCTTGTTGGCTAACTTCTTGTCTGTTTGGAGAAAATAATTGGATGTTTTAAAAATGGCACAAAAGGGGTATCTAAGAGATTAATCAAGCAAAATATTGAAAAATTAAAAAATCACTCAACAAAAATGAGTTAGTTGTTTGTGGTCTAGTAAAGAGCGAGAATCAATTGAGAAACGAGCAGCCTTGTTTCATGTGCCGATAAGTCTGGACACCTAGTTACGCATGTGGGAGCAACAAAAAAGATGAATTAGAGACTACCAGCACTAGTTTATTTCGGCATAGTGATGTCGGAAACAAAGAAGAAAAGACAGCATCATAAATTTCAGAAGCTATGGCATAATTTGTGATGGAGCTCCAGAATGATACAAATGAGAGGCATGACAGTTGATATCCTAATGATTAGTGAATTTGTGGTAGATAATGATGAGCATGAAATATATTGAGAAATTGAAGATGATTTGCAAAAAGTAAATGTTGATTCTATGATTATTAACAGTAGACCATAATTTTTGCATGATTTTAATTTTTGATAAACGTAAGGTGATTGACAAGTTCTGTAAGGATGTCATAGGTACGAGGCATTAACTTGTTGATATGCAAGATTTCATAGCTAAGCATGAGATGGTGTTTGTGGAAGCAAGCTACATACAAGATATGAGAGTCCATGAGAGTCTTACCATTCCTTGCATCATGAAGACATCACTACTTGTTATCTTAATGGTCAAGCACAAGGTATGCAGAGGATTTGATATCATGGAATCTAGAAAGAATGTTGAGTTTGCTTTTGATGTATCTCATTGAAAAGACGATTACAAAAACCATGAGATTACCTTTTGGGAAGATACTTCATTATGATAAAGTTTGATTTGTATTAGTTGCTCTCTTGAGAAGAGTATTGAGTGAGAATTTCATGGTTTACAATTCCAAATTTGTTGTTCTCCATTTATTACTACTACTTAAACAATTATTTCCTTGACAAGCTTGGCAGAGTTTCTGGTGCAAGGCACCTCCTGCAGTTTCAGAGTTAGATTACATTTTGTCTTGTAATAAAGGATTAGATCCCTTCGATCATCCTAATGTAATGTCTTGGTCTGCATTGTAAGGTTATGGGTCTTAAGGTGCTCTATAAACCTTGAAGTCTCCTTAAACCATTAAGACCATAGTTTCACTTGTTTAAGTGTTATTAGTGGTTTATGTTGATTTTAGTGTTTTGACCTTAGTCCAAGGTCCTTGCATGCTTAGAGTCATTCCAAAGTCCTTTGGAGTAATGTTTTGTTGTCTTTTTGCAAAAGTTGCAAAAACTGTCCAAAAGATGAAAAGTTGTCAAAATGTTGCTCGAGCAACTTTTCAGAAGTTGCTCGAGACTTGTCTTTTGGTATTCCATTGGTTACAACTCTTCTATGGGCAGTTGAATCGTTGGAATGGAGTTATTTTTAAAGCTTTAACACTTCCTTTCAAGGAGAGAGACAGGTTGGTACGGCTTAATGATCTTTTGAAAGAATATGAACAGTTTTCTGAGCATTTTGATTGTGTACGGCAGTGTACAGATTCATTGAGCAAAACCAGTGATAGAATTTAGTTATGTTGTGAGTTTACTTCCATTTGCAGTTGGTTTCATTCAATTTAGTGTTGATTTGTAGAAGTTAGAAGTATTTTTGTAAAAGCAGTCCAGAAACCCTCTTATTTTTGGTTTGTGCATAAGATGGGGCCCTAACTTGGGATTTCTCTAGTGGATCTCCACGGTCACTTGGAAAATACAAGTTAGGGACATGTATTTTAAGATTCTAAAAGCTCAGGATCATGTTGCTTTGTTTGTGATTTTTAAGGTCAAGCCCTAGGCTAAATATCTCTATGTATTTAGCCAGTCAATTGAACAAATGTGTGTGCAGATGAATGAATCGACTGATGGGACTTGGTAGGTTGGTGTTTTGAGGTATTTTGGGTTAGTAGAACACTCCTGGGTGACTATATCAACTTTGTGAACCCATCTCTTTATACTTGCTTTGCAAACCAAACCTAATTTGGCCAATTACAACTGTGTCTTGTAGGTGTTCAGAGGTGTTGGAGTAGAGTTGGTCTCTGCACGCTTGGGGTTTGTTGTAACTTCCAAAAGGGTACTCATATCTGTAATTTATTTACCAAGTCCCTTGGCAAAATCAAAAGCTATCTTAGGAAAACCACCTAAAAAAGGCTACAAGGAATTCTAGGACAGTCTTAGATCTTGGTGTTGTAAGAGTTTGGGAATCAACTGGTTGGGTGATTCCAGGTGCCCTAGGCCTAAGTAAGGTGTTTCTACCATTGGGAAAGATTGTTGAAATCACTGGTGAAGGTTTCTCTATTTTGGTTCAATTAAGGGAAAAGATCCCTAAAGCCCAAACTGAAGACAAGTTGGATTTGACATCCAAAGGATCAGGAGAGTCCTAAGAGTGTGAAGACAAGTTGAAAGCTTAATATTCAATCTATTGATAAGGTTGGTGTGAGAGGTTTCGGAAAAAGAAACCAAATTTCACATATTGAGGCTTGGGTCCATCTAGTGACTTCTTGCAATGCAGCTCTGCATCAGGTGGTATCAGAGCCACAAAAAGAACCTTGGGAAAGACTAAAAGATGGAAGATAAGACAGAAGGACAGTATGATGAGGAGATCCCTTCGAGGATCACTAATGTAGAATTGGCAAAGATAGTCAAGGAGCAAGCAGTGAGGCATAACAAGATGGAAGAAGAAATTGAAAGGTTGAAGAGCATCTGAACAGGAAAGCACAATAAAGACCATTCTGAGTCTGAAGAAGAGGAGGAGGAGGTACTACAACATGAGAAGTTGGGGATACCCATGGATTAAAGACTATTTATAGAAGCCCTTAAAAGGGTTGGGAGAAAAGATCACAAATCAGAGATACCTATGTTTCTTGGGAAGATGAACCCAGAAGAATGTATGGATTGGATAGAGGCTTTCGAAAATCACTTTGAATGTGATGATGTTCCAGAAAATCAGAAAGTCAAGATTGCTAAATCAAAGATGAAAGGTCTTGCTTTCAGTTGGTGGAATGTTATACAAAATGAAAGGGTTGAAGAAGAGAAGACTCCTATTTCATCATGGTGAAGAATGTTAGCAGAGATCAAGAAACAATTTGTACCAGAAGACTATGATGTTACACTCCACAAAAAGTTGCAGAACCTGAGACAAAAAGATCTTGATGTGAGTGGATACACTGAAGAATTTCATAGGATGACCCTAAAAGCCAAAGTCCCTGAGAATGATAAACAGAAGCTTGCAAGGTATCTCAATGGGCTTAAATAGAGTATACAAGATGAATCGAGTTTGTTCAATCCTGAATCAGTGCACAAGTGTTTTCAAATGGCACTTCGAATTGAGAAAAAACAAAGAAGGAAGGGAGATCACAACAATAGAGGAGGAAGAGGCAATAACTTTAAAGGAAGGGGTAGATTCGAAGGGAGAGGATCATCGACAAGACCTCAAGGAGAATCAAACCATCAAGAACTAGAAAGAGACCCCAATCCTAGAAGTAATTTCAGAGGTGGCAGAGGGAGTGGTAGAGGAAGGTCTGGAGGAAGATGTTCATATGTGTTCACGGGAAGATGCTTCACCTACAATCAGATTGGTCACCAATCCTCTAGGTGTCCGGAAAAAGCAAGCACCGGTACAAGTAATCAAGGAGGACAAAGGAGGGTGCAACTTACTCAAGAAGAAGATTGCCAAAGCATGTCATCATACCACACCACCTCTTCAAGGCCTGTAGCACCTGAACATGGAGAATGTATTATGTTCAATAGAACTCTCTTGAAGATGCCCATCAAGAAGGAGCCACCACAAAGCAAATCTCTCTTGAAGACCTCTTGTAAGGTAAATGGCAAGGTGTGTAAAGTCATTGTTGATTCAGGTTCTACTGAAAATTTGGCTTCTATAGAAATGATAGAAAAGCTTGGGTTGAAAAGAATACCACATCCTAATCCCTATAAAGTGTCATGGTTAAGTAAGGATCAGCAAATCCTAGTTGATGAACAATGTTGGGTAGATTTTCAGATTGGGGAGTATAAGGATAGACTTTTGTGTGAAGTTGTAACCATGGATGCTTGTCATCTCCTATTAGGGAGACCTTGGCAATATGACACTAGTGCTCAACATGAGGGAGAGAGAAATGTATACACCTTAGTCAAGAATGGGATAAGTTTCACAATGACACCTTTACCAGATGATAGCAAAGATAGGACTTTGACTAATATTGTAGTGTTGGTGGGTGAAAAGGAGTTTATGAAAGTTCTTGAGGAAAAGACACATTGTTTTGCCATAATTGTAAAACCTAAAGAGGAGTCCCAAAAGAAACCAAAGAGTGAAGAACTAAGGAGAGATGTTGGTCCTAGGGAAGTCAAAGAATTGTTGGATAATTATAAGGGCATAGTTGCAGACAGTAAGACAGAGTCCTTGCCACCAAAAAGGGAGATTAGCCATTGTATTGACCTCATCCCCGGTTCTACACTACCTAATAAGGCTGCCTATAAGTTAACCCTTGAACAAAATGCAGAAGTATCAAGACAGATTCAAGGATTGTTGGAGAAGGGCTTCATTAGGAAGAGTATCAGTCCCTGTGTTGTTCCAACAGTCCTAGCACCTAAGAAAGAAGGCACATGGAGGTTGTGCACGGACTCTAGAGCCATCAATAGGATTACTATTAGATATAGATTCCGAATGCCAAGAATGGAAGACTAATGGACTGTTTAGGGGGGCAAAGTATTATTCCAAGATTGACTTGAAGAGTGACTACCACCAGATCAGAATCAGAGAGGGAGATGAGTGGAAGACAACTTTCAAGACCAATGAAGGTTTATTTGAATGCGTTGTTATGTCTTTTGGTCTTTCCAATGCACCAAGTATATTCATGAGGCTCATGAATGAGATTCTTAAACCTTTCATTAATCATTTTGTTGTTGTATATCTAGATGATATTTTGATTTTCAGTAAGAATGAACATGATCACCTAATGCATTTGGATATGGTGTTAAAAAGGTTGCATGAAGAACAATTGAGGATCAACTTGGAAAAGTGTGTTCTTGCAAGAACTTGTGTTTCTTGGCTTTGTTATCTCAAAGGGCAACTTGAAGATGGATCCCTCCAAAGTAGAAGCCATTTTGAATTGGCCAACTCCTAAATCAGCTAGTGAGGTAAAGAGTTTTCATGGGCTTGCTAGTTTTTATAGAAAGTTCATTAAGAATTTCAGTGGCATTAGTGCACCAATGATTGATACCATAAAGGGAGGTAGAAAGTGTCACTTTGTTTGGAATGATGATGCACATAAATCTTTTGAGTATTTGAAAACAAGGGTTGCACAACAACCTATACTAGTCCTTCCTGATTTCCATAAGATTTTTACCATAGAATGTGATGCAAGCAAGAGGGCTATTGGTGGTGTTTTGAGCCAAAAGGGTAAACCTGTGGCATTCTTTAGTGAAAAACTCAACGAGGCAAAGCAAAAGTATTCTACTTATGATTTACAGTTGTATGCTATGGTTCAATCTCTAAGAAAGTGGAGACATTACTTGTTACCACAGGAGTTTGGTGTTTATACTAACAATCATGCCTTGAGTTTTGTGAATAGACAGGAGAAATTGAATCAGAGGCACTTGAAATGGATGGAATGTCTCCAAGGTTTCACCTTCACCATCAAGCACAAGCAAGGGGTGGCTAATAAAGTTGTTGATGCTCTCAGTAGGAGGAATCCATTTGTTCAAGAAGTTAAGTTGGAAAGTGTGGGCATTTCTACTTTGAAGGATATGTACTTAGAGGATGAAGATTTTAAGGAAGCTTATCAAGTTTGCATGGAGTTAGGGGACAAGTATCACACTGAATTTTCAGAATTTATCATCCAAGAAGGTTTACTTTTTAAGGGTAGGCAATTGTGTATACCTATATTTTCAATGAGGGAGAATATTGTTAAAGAAAAAAACTGTGGGAGTTTGTCAGGACACTTTGGGATAGACAAGACTTGATTTAGTGAAGAGGTTCTATTTCTAGCCTAAGATGCAGTCAGATGTAAGGAGGTTTGTAGAGAGTTGTTTGATTTGTCAGAAGGCTAAAGGACATACCTCAAATGCAGGGTTGTATACACCACTCCCCATCCCTGCTAAACCTTGGGATTCAGTCAGTATGGACTTTGTTTTAGGACTGCGTTATGACAGTGTGTATGTAGTTGTTGACAGATTTTCAAAGATGGCTCACTTCATCCCTTGCAAGACCATTCATGATGCTTCTCATATTGCAGGTTTATTTTTCAAAGAAGTTGTTAGACTTCATGGTCTGCCCTTGTCTATTATCTCAGACAGAGATCCAAAGTTTTTGGGACATTGTTGGAGGACGCTTTGGAAGAAACTTGGTACAACTTTGTCACTGTCATCTGCTTACCATCCTTAATTAGATGGTCAAACTGAAGTCATTAATAGGTCTCTTGGGAATTTGCTGAGATGTCTTACACAAGAACATGGTGCTACATGGGATAGTATATTGGCTCAAGCACAATTTTCATATAATGATTCAGTTAATAGAAGCACTGGTTTAACCCCTTTTCAAATTGTGTATGGTAACCATCCTAGGGGTATCTTGGAACTCCGAGATATGAAGGATTTAGCCAAGAGGAGTGCTCTAGCAGAAGATTTTGTTGAAGTAATGAAAGACATTCATGAACAGGTCCAAACCAAGTTGAAGCATGCCTCTACTAAATACAAAGAATGTGCAGATAAAAAGAGAAGGGATTTGCAATTTGAGATTGGAGATATGGTGATGATTCATCTCAAAAAGGAGAGGTTGCCTAAGGAGAAGTCCATTACGTTGATGATGACAAAGTTGGGTCCTTTCAAAATTCTCAAGAAATGTGGAAACAATGCCTACAAGATTGATTTACCTCCTAATGTTGGTTTATCTCCTATTTTCAACATTGCTGACATATATGTTTTTAAAGGTACTGTTAGTGATGTATCTACTGCAGGTAATCAAGATCATGACTCTGAGAAGTTGTTACAAGACTTACCCAAGCAAACTGCTCCAGAGATTGAGTACATTGTGGACAAGAGGGTGAGTAGACAAACCAGAAGGAGAACTTATTATGAGTTCTTGGTCAAGTGGAAAGATCAACCCCTGGAAGATGCTTCGTGGATGACACTCGAAGCCATTGAGAAGACTGGAATCAAAGTTGCAGACATACCAACTCAAGAGACTTGAGTTTCTTTTGCCAAGAGGAGTATGGTGCAGGGCACCTCCTGCAGTTTCAGAGTTAGATTAAATTTGTCTTGTAATAAAGGATTAGATCCCTTGGATCATTTTAATGTAATGTCTTGGTCTGCATTGTAAGGTTAAGGGTCTTAAGGTGCTCTATAAACCTTGAAGTCTCCTTAAACCATTAAGACCATAGTTTCAGTTGTTTAAGTGTTATTAGTGGCTTATGTTGATTTTAGTGTTTTGACCTTAGTCCAAGGTCCTTGCATGCTTAGAGTCATTCCAAAGTCCTTTGGAGTCATGTTTTGTTGTTTTTTTGCAAAAGTTGCAAAAACTGTCCAAAATATGTAAAGTTGTCAAAATGTTGCTCGAGCAACTTTTCAGAAGTTGCTCGAGACTTGTCTTTTGGTATGGGCGACCTCCCGGGAAGTCCTGATGCTTCACCTCTATGAGCATCACCCGGATGCAATGATGTTAAGTGTTCCATTCATTCTCATGAGAGATGGGTTCTTGTAAACCACTACTCATGAAACTTAGGACAACGAGTTTGACTCAAAAACTACACAGATGAATCCTGATAGCAATATCACAAATGAATTCTACTTAGATGAATATGAAGATTTTCTTTTATTGACAATATTTTGCGAAGAAAACTTCATTCTGATTTTGAAAAATAAGAAAGTCCACATCATATTTTGGTGCTACTTCAAATCATAGTTCGATTGAAATTTATACAAACAAAATCAATGTTAAAAATTTGAGTCCTCCAAGTTTAAAATATCAGGAGGATGTGCAAGTGCTTTGAATCATTTATATAAGTCCTTTATCATCTATGCTATGGAAATGTCCTTTAATTTAAGAAAAAAGTAGTTCTTGACTGTTTTTCTTCAATTTTTCACATTTTTTTGTATATCCAATTTTTGCCGGTTTTTTCCCCATTTTTTTCAAAAAGTTTTACTCCTCTGGTTTGCCGATTTATTCCTCAAACAATTTATGCTTCTATACGAACCATAATCAAATCCAGAATTATTATACCGAACAGCTCATATCATTAATAACTATCTTTAGGGGCGAATTCTAGGGTAAATCCAAAAGGGGACATTACAATGATCCTGGAATTATATTAAGTTTTATCCAAGATCAATCAATTATTGAGTTGGCATTGCTGAAAATAAGCAAGCTTTGGAGAGGGGGAACTATAATGTCCCCATTTTCAGTCATCCCAACATCTCTAAAAGCTTCATCTTCCTTGGAGAGCACCAGCCTTTCACAATGGAATTCACTTAATGGTGTCGCGCATAGAAGCATAAATCATTTGGGGAATAAATCAGCAAACCAAAGTAAGATTTTTTGAAAAAATCAGATTTACAAAAAAATGTGAAAAATTGAAGAAAAACAGTCAAGAACTACTTTTTTCTTAAATTAAAGGACATTTCCATACCATAGATGATAAAGGACTTATATAAATGATTCAAAGCACTTAAACATCCTCCTGATATATTATAAACTTCGAGAACTCAAACTTTTAACATTGATTTTGTTTGTATAAATTTCAATCAAGCTATGATTTAAAGTAGCACTAAAATATGATGTGGACTTTCTTATTTTTCAAAATCAGAATGAAGCTTTCTTCGCAAAATATTGTCAATAAAAGAAAATCTTCATATTCATATAAGTAGAATTCATTTGTGATATTGCTATCAGGAAAATCCGTGTAGTTTTTGAGTCAAACTCATTGACCTAAGTTTCATGAGTAGTGGTTTACAAGAACCCATCTCTCATGAGAATGAATGGAACACTTAACACTCATTGCATCCAGGTGATGCTCATAGAGGTGAAGCATCGGGACTTCCCGGGAGGTCACCCATCCCAATACTACTCCAGCACAAGCGCGCTTAAACACGAAGATTCCTCCAAGGTTAAGCCTACTTTTCTTGCAACCCCATTTGCAAAAACCTTCAACAAGTGTTGTGCCTTATGAACCATTCATTAGAAAGCCCCTTAAGCTCATCAATTGATAAGTAGAAGATATTTTCCACAAGTCCAATTGTGATATTGCTATCAGGATTCATCTGCGTAGTTTTTGAGTCAAACTCATTGACCCAAGTTTCATGACCAGTGGTTCTCAAGAACCCATCTCTCATGAGAATGAATGGAATACTTAGCACTCATTGCATCTAGGTGATGCACACACAGGTGAAGCGTCGAGACTTTCTAGGAGGCCACTCATCCCAGTACTACTCCACTTAAGCGTGCATGACCATGAAGTTTCCTCCAAGGTTAAGCCCACTTTGGTTGCAACCACATTTGCAAAACCTTTAGCAAGTGTTGTGCCTTATGAACCATTCATTAGAAAGCCTCTTAAGCTCATCAAATGATAAGTGGGAGATATTTTCCACAGCAAGTCAAATTGTGATATTGCTATCAAGATTCATCTATGTAGTTTTTGAGTCAAACTAATTGACCCAAGTTTCATGAGGAGTGGTTCGCAAGAACCCATCTCTCATGAAAATGACTAGAACACTTAGCACTCATTGCATCTCGGTGATGCTCACAGGGGTGAAGCACCGAGACTTTCTGAGAGGTCACCCATCCCAGTACTACTCCAACTCAAGTGCACTTAACCACGGAGTTTCCTCCAAGGTTAAGCTCACTTTGCTTGCAACCCCATTTGCAAAACCTTCAGCAAGTGTTGTGCCTTATGAACCATTCATTAGAAAGCCCCTTAAGCTCATCAAATGATAAGCAAGAGATCTTTCCCGCAGCAAGTCAAATTGTGATATTGCTATCAGTATTCATCTGTATAGCTTTTGAGTCAAACTCATTGATTTAAGTTTCATGATTAGTAGTTCCCAAGAACCCATCTCTCATGAGAATGAATGGAACACTTAGCACTCATTGCATCTAGGTGAAGCACTGGGACTTCCCAAGAGGTCACCCATCCTAGTAGTACAACTAAAGCGCACTTAACCACGGAGTTTCCTCCAAGGTTAAGCCCACTTTGCTTGCAACCCCATTTGCAAAACCTTCAGCACGTGTTGCACCTTATGAACCATTCATTAGAAAGCCCCAAGCCCCTTAAGCTCATAAATTGATAAGCAGGAGAATTAATTTTCTAGAATTCTCTCAAGTTCCTTTTATTATATATACTCAACAAACAATTATATACAAAGTTGGCATGATATACATATATGTGAAGTGATATATACACATGTATATACCAAAACAATTTTATATATGTTGAGCTTAGCAACTGAATTGCATGAATTATTTAATTTAATTTTGAGTAAACTTATAAATATCTAGCAATTTGATTAATTGTAAGAACTTATATTTCATAATTGACAAGCCTAAAATAATTATAATGATTATTGTAGGGTTCTTTGTTTTCTCCAAAATAAATAAGGCAAAACTTTGTTACCCTGCTCTTTTAGATCATATCGCAACAAATAAAAAAGGCAGCTTTGTTACAGTCGTCTTTTGTTTCATATTGCAACAATTTAAATATTTGAAATTTATACAAACAAAACCAATGTTAAAAAAGAAATAGTATCAATCAAGCTATACAATATATTCAATCTAGAAAGAGAGGAAAATTTTGTTTGCAATCGCCTATCTCCCATGCTACTTCTTGATTCTGCAACACTCCGGAACTTTACAAAACTTTCGACCCAACTTTCCCAACTGCGTCTTCAACGTCGTGCGTAGATATTGCAGAGAATCGCGTCATGTTTTTGTAGGTTTTTCCCATCAACGTCGCTTTTAAGGTTTTTGCTAGTTTCTTGTATTTCTCTTGTTGATTAACCGTCACTTTTTGCTAATTAATCACCTGATAAATCGCAAAAAAAGCATTGAAAATTGTTGACCAAATAATCCCGATTTTGGGGGGAATAAATCACTACACATGCTGACTCTCGATTAATCATGTATAATCGTATTTTTTTGTTGTTTTATGCTTCTATGTTATTAATACCTATTAATAGTCAATAATAATTTAAATTTTGGAACTACTTAATAATATTAATTATAAACTATAGAGGTTCGTTGCTTCCCCGTCAAAGGGCCATCTATAATAGTGCATAATAGATTTTAAAATTAGTGTATAATATTAATTGTATATTTGATCTCATCAGAATCCATGGGGCAAGGTGTGCAGAGAGCTCGGGTCATATTGAAACCGCGATTTAGAACAAATTCATTACCTGCTTCGACACTATCTCGCATGCCCCCCACAATTTAGGATGATTGAGTCCCTTTCAAATTTCATTGATGACTGTCATTGCTCCTCCTGCTCCTCTGATTATGGTTTTCAAGAGGTCGGCAAGAAAACTAAAGAGACAAAATTACAATTTTTTTCCAAGTCGATTCCTCATTGACTTCACTTTCGTCCTAGAATCAACCCTATTTCTAAGTGATTCATCAATTTCGTGAGTTTTTAGTAGGGTTTCATAGGTTTTTTGCAATGATTTTTTATGTTTTTTTGCCATTTTTAGGGATTTTAATATGAATTTAATGCACTTTAAATGCAAAAAGGTCATTGAAAATCAGGTCAATGATTGGTCAACGATTTTTTCATGAATCGGGATTTTTCAGGGAAAAAAATCGGCTGGCTCCAGATTCAGGATTAATCGGGTATAATCGGGATTTTTTGCAGATTTTTGCTTCTATGTCACGTACAAGGGATCAAAATCAATGCTTTAATGATTTATAGTGCTAGTTTTGTCATTCTAGGTGCATTCCAAGCTTCTTGGAGGAATATTCTATTTTAGGAAGGTATCAATTTTGATAACGCTGGATCACTAGTGATTTTATGAGTATGTTGGCGCATTCAAAATTTACTTTCAGACTATTTTTGTATTCGCTGCAACTTTGGCTAGATGAGTGGAAAATATTTTAATTAAATAATTAAACATTTAGCTTCAGAAAAAGCAAAATTAGAAGACAACCAACATTAATTATTTGATAAGGTGAATTTCATATGACTCAAGTGTCAGAAAAGTAGAAAAATAAAATAAAGTCATTTTATGGGAAAAAAATTATGTAATGTCCCCTATTGGAACTTTACTTGATTTACCCTAAAATTCCCAACTAGGGTTTGGATTGTGCTTGGAAATGGAAATTTAACTTAGTCTTTGTAATGTCCCTAACTAGGAGGCTGCCAATTTCCAATGATTAACATAAATCACTATGCATTTAAATCAGATTAAATTGAAAAACAATTAATGATTCATAATACATTTGATAGTTAACATACTTAAGCCCCAATTCCTTACTTCTCTCCCAATCATCAACCCTAAGGAGGATGGGTAATTACTTTTCATAGGGCGCTTCGAACTACAAGTAGGCTCCCTCAAGGCTTCAGGACCCTGTCCATATTCCATCTTGGGATTCACCTACCTTCTGAGGAATTACTCTGCCTCTCCCTAACAAAACCAATCGATCCTCTTAAGGGGCAATAGCGAGTGATTAAGGATTAGGCTATGGGTATACTAATATCTCATGTGCATATGTAATTTTGATTTCACTATTATTAACAGATATAAATGCTACAGCATATATATTAGACCACTCCCCTAACCCCTAATGGGATGGTGGAATTATTGTGCTAGGGCGCTTGGAAACCATCTACAAGTAGGCTCCCCCAAAGTTTCAGGAACACATATTCATACCTATCTCGAGATTTCTCCCTCAAGGCTTCAAAAATACATTTCCTTACCCCATCTTGGAACTTACCCATCTTGTGAGGAATTACTCCGCCTCTACCTACACAATCCTCCTATCCTTACAAGGCATTAGCAAAAGACTAAGGAGCATTAATTATATTGGCCTTTGATGTACTACAAATGTATATGCATATAAGTGAAACTAAGCATGATTGTCATATAAATCTAAATTCCAGTATTATGCTTTTATTCTAAGACCACAATGTATGTATGGGAATCTGTTGTGTATTACATTTCCTATTTAATCTTCATCTCCCCCTTTCCTCAAATGAACCTCCTTCCCTTTATATCTCCCAATGTGAGGGAGAGATCACACCTTTTTATCATAAATGCCCTTTGGTAAGGGACACAACCCTTCACCATTAGCACCCCTGAAAGAGTGCAACTCTTTATTACTTCTGCCCATTGAAAGGGACACAACCTTTCACAATCAGATCTGCACTTCTTATTTATATTAGATATGTACTTCTAATTCCTCCTTTTCTGACTACAGAACAAACACTTATCTCCCTTTTATTTCCTTGATCCTCTTTGGAGGCCCATTTCAAATGATTCTTGTCTCTTTCATATCTTCTCATATGAGGGAGGGGTCATGTCTTTTCATTATTTTGCCCTTTAAAAGAGTCACAATTATTCATCCTTAATTGTTGTCTTTTAAAAATAATTATTTATTTATATTTCCTCAAGTCACTTATATTTTCCTCCCTATCCCCCTAAGTTGATTAATGCACTATTTTTATACCTTTAATTCTCCAATAGTAATTACTCTTTATTTCATGCCCTTTGACCGTTCAATAAACTTAATTAAATTTATATTTTATAATTATATTATATTTTATTTTACATTTGAATTTATTATTATTAATTAACAATAAATCCTATTCCAAAAAGGAGACATTACGGTCTGCCCTGTCCAAGATTGCTTGTCCTCAAACAATCACTTGCTAGCATGTTTATATGGTTATTCATAAGGCAAGACATCCTATACTTTTTTGTGTATTCAATGTCATTGTCCTAACAAGTCTATGAACATCATTTTATTCTCTTTTCAGTACTTCATACACTCCTATTAGACTTAGAGATTACTGTCCTCCTCAAAAGCGATTATTACTGCCATGTCATGAACCCTTTTGGCTCTCTTCAAAATAGATTGCTACATTATCATGACCGCTGCTGTATGTAATCGCCACTTCCTACCCAAGAGCCAGTCATATCTTTGAAGAATTTGTCTTGATTGGTTTATGAGAATCGATGTCCTTCGTATAAATTTCATGATACATATAAAGTGTCAAACCTTTTGGGAATAGACATTTCAAACCTGCCTCTTCATTAAACAAACACACCACTTAAAGGAATCTGCTAACTCATTCTTTGCAAATCATATTCTTTAATAAATCGCACTTCTTTATTTTTAATCGTGCTGCTTCATTTTTTATCGCACCCTTAATAGATTGCACTAATAATTATTATTCATTTAGTCATAGCTGGCAAAATGTAATTGCTACATCATATTACTGCTCATTTCTTACTTTATCTTTGCCGATTAATGCTTGATTCGGTCACTGCTTTTATCATTATTACACTTCTTAATTGTCTTTGGTTGCTTGACCACTGCCACTTTATTATTAACAGGTAATCATCGCTGCTAATAAATCTTCTTTGTGATCTTATCGCTGGTCTTGACATGCAAATCATTGCTATCTCTTAGAGTGTTATTGTTGATGTTATATAGCGTCGGGAGTTATCTTTCTCCTGAAGGGGAATCACTTGTCCAAGAAATGCGAAGGGTCTTGCATTTGGAAATTGAAAAGACTTGCATGGAGATGTGAAGAGACATCCATTTGAAATGAAGAGACTTGTGCTTGGAATGTAAAGAGTCTTCAGTTTCGAAGATGAAGAGTCAAGTCTTCTATATATTTCTTTGTCTTGTGCATTGGCTGGGTGTTAGCCACGCATTATATTGCTTGTTCTGTGTGTAGTAGATGGATTGCTGGTTCAGTTTGAACCATTGTACATAGATCTCTATTATTTTATGAATAAAGCACCATTTTTTGTGTCGCTGGGTTTTTCCCCTCAAGTTGGAGGGTTTTCCGAGGATAAATATTAGTGTTTTTTTTGTGTCATCTATTCTTGCATGTTTTGTGTTAAGAATCTTTTGTTTCTCTGCTATTCTGGTTCATAAAATTAACATGGTATCAAAGCGGGTCTAAGGAAACGATCCGAACCAGAATAGAACAATTGGACTCTAGAAGAATCGTAATGTCTAATGGGAGTCGAATATGCTGTTCAAAATGAGGGATTCATATGAAAACATGTAGCTAAAGAGCCTTGGAGGGTAAAATCTCTAATGAAGCTTCTTACCTGGACAAGGAGGATGCTGTCATGTTCATCTATGCTTACATGTTTGGCATTCATGTCTATGAGGATAGCAAATGTACTGGTGTTCAAATTTTTCATTCTCTATAACTATGTGATGGCGAAAGATCTGTTGGTGGATTGTGAGGAAATTTAGGCACTAAAGAGATAAGTATTTGAATATTGATCATGAATTTTATATAATTAATTCATGCTATAATATTGAGAATAGTGAATCATGTATGCTTTTAGCATTGATCTATATATTTTCTCTTTATGAATAGTTTGATTCTGTGAACTATTGCTAATCTCTCTAAACATGCTTCCAGGACGGATTGAGAAGCAACGAGATGATGAGAGATTACATACAAAGTCATGTAGACTATAGAAATGAACATGGGAACACTGCTTGCAGCCATGGGACTTAATTGATGGCACATAACTTCATTAAAGGGAAAGAACCTGCTCAGATTGTCATTGCAATTAGTTTCTTCGAAGAGGAAGAAATGACATTCAGAGGGAGACTATTCAGTTGCAGAAATCAGATTCAGAGGGAGCTTGAGTGGCAGATGTAGAATGCCAAGTCCTTTGCAGAGGATCAGCAAGCTTTTGTGGCAATGTGACTGCAAAAGCTCATTGTTGGACAAACATTGGAGCCAATTTCCTGGTATTGTGATAATCAAAGTCATGAGAATGTTGACCATGTTCAGAGGGAGTCTCAGCTAAGAGGGAGCCTCAGTTAAGAGGGAGTCTCAGCATTCAGATGATATTTTATATGTTTTAATGAGTTCTTCTCTGAGAGGGAGAAGTTCGAGGTGCAATCCCTTGTTAATGAGTTCTTCTCTGAGAGGGAGAAGTTCGAGGTGCAATCCATTAATGAGTTCTTCTCCGAAAGGGAGAAGTTAGATGTGCAATCCCTTGTTAATGCATTTTTTTTTGCGAAAGAAGTTTGAGATGAAAGCCCTTGTTGCACCCTCTGGGAGTAGCTATGGTGGATCCACCCTCTGGGAGAGTAGCTATAGTGGATGTCATGTGAGAAACTTCATGACTTAGCTCTTGTGTTATTCACCCTCTAGGAGTAGCCATGGTGAACGTCATGTTGAGATGACGATATCACATTGACAGAATCCGTGATAAAGTTTTTGGTTTTCTCACTATTGGTGTAGCCATTGTGAGGGTAATGTTGAGAAAATCCATGACATGAGAATTTGGAAAGATACCTCCCTAGCTAAGAGGGAGTGTTGATGTTATATAGCGTCCGGAGTTATCTTTCTCCTAAAGGTGAATCACTTGTCCAAGAAATGCGAAGGGTCTTGCATTTGGAAATTGAAAAGACTTGCATGGAGATGTGAAGAGACATTCATTTGATATGAAGAGACTTGTGCTTGGAATGTAAAGAGTCTTCAGTTTCGAAGATGAAGAGTCAAGTCTTCTATATATTTCTTTGTCTTGTGCATTGGTTGGGGGTTAGACACGCATTATATTGCTGGTTCTGTGTGTAGTAGATGGATTCCTGGTTCAATTTGAAGCATTGTACACTGATCTCTATTATTTTATGAATAAAGCATCATTTCTTGTGTGGCTGGGTTTTTCCCCTCAAGTTGGAGGGTTTTCCGAGGATAAATATTAGTGTTTTTTTGTGTCATCTATTCTTGCCTGTTTTGTGTTAAGAATCTTTTGTTTCTCTATTGTTCTAGTTCATAACATTAAAAGTTATCACTATTCATCATTTGTTCTATCGTTGTCCCTTAATTACGTAGGCTTTCTTGATGGTAATCACTGCCTTTCAATAATAATTTAATACAAAGTACTGCCTTCATAAACATGATTGCTCTTTTTAATCACTATCTTTACTTCTTAAATGAACTGCTACTCCTTATATCTTCATCAATGTCGTATATTGATTATGATTGTTATTCTTAATAAACAATTTGCTTGTAATTGCTGTCTTCGAGGATCAGAAAATTGTGAAGTCTCATAAATAAGATAATTTCCTTCTTTTCTTTTTGTATCGGCTCCTAAGGGAACAGAATTTGAGATCGAAGCTTACTAGTATGGCATGGACATGACAATCCTCCCCTCTCAAATTTTGCTTGTCCTCAAGCAAAGGTGGAATGATCATTGACTCTAATTCATGATCCCTCTTCCACTGGGCTACTCTGATGATATCATAAGTTGTAGATTTGGTTTGAGACATACATGTTTTATTCGAGCATCAAATTGATTTAGATTGACCCCACGTTGCACGATAGCATGACTCAATTGTAATATATTCATATCTTTTGGTTCACTCCAGTCATTCTCATACTCTAGGTCAATTAAAATTATAAAGCCAAACACGGAGCATACACTTTAAAACACGAAGTATACACATGAGTGTATGAAGACACAAAGCATACACAAGGTATACACGTGAATATATGCAGACAAAAAGCATACATGCATTATTAGACCCCTTCTTATCGGCTGGAATGCATTTATTGATTCATCTTTACCCTACAGGATGGCAAGATCAAAGCTTTGATACCAATTGTAATGTCCCCTATTGAGACTTTACTTGATTTACCCTAAAATTCCTAACTAGGATTTGGATTGTGCTTGGAAATGGAAATTCAACTTAATCTTTGTAATGTCCCTTACTAGGAGGCTACCAATTTTCTAATGATTAACATACATCACAATGCATTTAAATCAAATTAAATTAAGAAACAATTAAATAAAACATTTGATAGTTAACATACTTAAGCCTCAATTCCTTACTTCTCTCCTAATCATCAACCCTAAGGAGGATGGGGAATTGCTTTTCATAGGGCGCTTGGAAACCAATCTACAAGTAGGCCCCCTCAAGGCTTTAGGACCCCATCCATATCCCATCTTGGGATTCACCTACCTTGTGAGGAATTAATCTGCCTCTCCCTAACAAAACCAACCCCTCTTCTTAAGGGGCAGTAGCAAGTGATTAAGGATTAGGCTGAGTACACTAATATCTCATGTATTATGAATGTGTGTGTGTGTGTGTGCAAATAATAACTGATATAATTCTAATTTCACTATTATTAACAAATATAAATGCTACGGCATATATATTAGACCACTTCCCTAACCCTAACAAAGAATGGTGGAATTACTGTGCTAAGGTGCTTGGAAACCATCTACAAGTAGGCTCCCTCGAGGTTTCAAGAACGCATGTTCATACCCATCTTGAGACTTCTCCCTCAAAGCTTCAGAAATACATGTCCTTACCCCCATCTTGGGACTTACCCACCTTGTGAGGAATTACTCCGCCTCTCCCTACACAAACTTCCTATCCTTACGAAGGCATTAGCGGAAGACTAAGGACTAGGCCATTAATTATATTGGTCTTTCATGTATTACAAATGTATAACTATATGCATATAAGTGAAATTAAGCGTGACTCTCATATAAATCTGAATTCTAGTATTACGCATATATATTCTAAGACCACAATGTGTGCATTTGAATCTGACGTGTATTCCATTTCTTATTTAATCCCTCATCTCTCCCTTTCCTCAAATGAACCTTTTTCTCTTTATACCTCCCAATGTGAGGGAGAGGTCACACATTTTTACCACAAATGCCCTTTGGTAAGAGACACAACCTTTCACCATTAGCACCCTTGAAAGAGTGCAACTCTTTATTATTCCTGTCCTTTGAAAGGGACACAACCTTTCACAATCAGATCTGCACTTCTTATTTAAATCAATCTGTATTTCTGATTCCTCTTTTTCTGACTACAGAACAAACACTTATTTCCCTTTTATTTCCTTGATCCTCTTTGGATGCCCATTTCAAATGAATTATTGTCCCTTTTATATCATCCCATATGAGAGAGTCATGCCTTCTCATTATTTTGTCCTTTGAAAGAGTCACACCTATTCATTCTTAATTGTTGTCTTTTAAAAATAATTATTTATTTATATTTCTTAATTGTTGTCTTTTAAAAATAATTATTTATTTATATTTCTTCCATTCACTTATATTTTCCTCCCTATCCCCCTAAGTTGATGATTGATTCACTCCTTTTATACCATTAATTCTCCAATAGTCATAACTCTTTATTTCATGCTCTTTGAACATTCATTAGACTTAATTAAATTTATATTTTATAAATATAATTTATTTTATAATTATAATATATTTAATAATTATATTACATTTTATTTTTATTATTATTTATTTTTTTATATTTTAATTTATTATTATTATTTATTAATAAATCCTATTCCAAAAAGGGGACATTACATATTATTTAAAGTGATTTTAAAATATAATTTCCAGAAAGTTCCATGGAGAGTTATAAAAGAGGTGGAAGAAACTCATTTGATTCATTCTTGGAATTTGATATTTTTCTTAAAAACCCCCCCCATTGTGGAGGTTGAGACGTTTGTTCAATGGCCCCTAGGACGAAACCTTATGGCAAAGATTGGTTTTACGAGTGAAAGATATTCTCTAGCCAATACAAGTAGATCACACAAGATTCACATTGGAGCTGAATGTTCAAGTTTAAAGATTTGTGCCCTACGTTGTTTTGTGGAGAGTGTTGTTGAAATGATATTTCCAGTTTGCATCTGTTTTTTCCAGATTGAAGATTTCCTTAGTAATATTGGTTTAGCAAATTATAGAGGGTATTTGGGGAAAAAAAGGCACAAGGGTTGCAAGCTACAGTACTCGCTACAATGTACCTACAGTGCCTGCTACAATGGTGCTACAGTACCCACCACCATTGTTAGCTTATTGCAGCCTTTGAGGAAGGTGTGCAGACTTGCAATGAAGATGCCTGGGTTTTTAAAGGGAGTTGCAGTCATCTCTTGAAGGATTTATATGCCAAACCCTAGCCGCTCATTATATGGGTTATTGACAATTTCATTGCTAAGTGCAGCATAAATAGGAATGATTTCAAGGAACTTTCCAGTTGAAGGTGCAGATAAGCACATTCAGTTTCAGACTTCTTCGTATTCAGATTTCTGTATTGTTGTACGAGTTGCATGTGTTTTTTATGCCAACTGGAGGATTTGGTGAGTGAAGAAAGTGCAGTCTTGAGGCAGTCATTCTAAAGATTCAAAAATTTATTGATGGTGAGAACTCAAAGCAAGATAACCTACAGTTCTGTCCCAGTAATTTAAGTAGACATTTATATCTGATCTAGCATCTAGGAGTGAAAGGAAATCGCTGCCAATAGAGTACTGAAATTATTTGCTAATCACTGTCAATCATCTCCAATCGCTGCCAACATGCACTTTCAGGTCTGAAACTGGTAAAGGACTATTCATATTCATTTTGTAACAAAAAATCACAAAAGATATATATTTCAGACTTATGTAAATGAACAGTAGATTGAACAATAGGTTTCATGATATTTCGGCATCAAAAATTCCTTGAATGTACTACTCTGATTGGTCATATCAGTTTGTAATATTTTAATCTATCGTGTCTTGTCCATTTCATTTCAAATCAGCTTGTAAAACATTTCTTAAAATACCCTCAAAGTACAGCTTCCTACCAAGTGTTTGACGAAATCTCTGTAAGTGAAAATTCAGAAATATTACAAGTTTGTTAAAGGATTTTGGTAGGGTTATATTACACAGGATTGGTTGGAGTCACATTGAATGCCAATTGAGTCCTGTAGTTCCAGCAATTAGAAGAGATTTCGGAGATTTTCAATGATGATGACTCCAATTTATTAACTTGTTACTCAAACCAGCTATGTGCATCCGTTTTTGGACATTGTCATTTTACTATTTTGATGCTTGTCATATGTATTTTGTAGTTCTACTTTTTATTGGTTAAATTAAGAAAAGGTTAAAAATCGTATTATGTCATGACTATTTATGATTATATGATAGATTATTGGATCAATAGAATATCATGCAAATTCTGCACGATGTACATACTTTCAAAGTTGTCAACTTTCTTTTAAGGTACTCTCAATTGATTTTATTCATTTAAATTTTAAAATTTTAAATATTATTTTTTTAATAATATTTTAATAACCACCTCAAAATTTGAGAAAAATAATTGTTTCCCCCAAACTATGCTTAGGGTGCAACTATGCTTAGGGTGCGGTCCTATGAGAGGAGGGGGCTTGAGGATCTATTTTTATGGAGCAGGAGGTCCCGTCATGCCCAAAAAATATTGCTACAGTATTAAACTGAATCTTTTCCTCAAAATAGCAGCCCCTACATTTTAGAGCAGCAGGTTGAAAAGGTGGGGGGCTAAAATTTGCCCCAGCAGTTTATGCTTTTTTTCTTGTCAATCATTTAAAAAAAATTAATTCTTATCAATAAATTTTTTTTCTACATTTGAATTTATTTAGTCACTTGAATTGAATATAGTAAATTAAAAAATTAATGAGACCAATAGCTTCCATAAATTGTGGAGCCTAAAAATTTAAGCATGAACTCCAATACAAAATTCATGGAACCTCCCAGTTCAAAATAATCCTAAAAAATTTCAGCAACACCCACTGAAATTTTTTAGAAAACTCCCTTCTATATAACTGCACCTTTACCCCTCATCCCAAAACTCGAAGAAACAATTATTATTTTCTGGAACCTAGAATTGTTTTCACCTTAATGATTTCTCGTTGTAACAGAAATACAATTTATCTCTTCTTCTTCCTGATTAATTGAACAATCGATAAAAATGTAGAATGAGAGGGAGACGATGATGAAGGTGGCATACCAAAGGCAATGATCGCGGCTGTGAGAGCATTGCGAGAGAGGCGGACGGGCACTGCACCCGCGATTTTCAACCTTCGCAGAACATCGTATTCCTCGCCATTGACGCTCTTGTTGTTGATATTGCTGAGGCTGAAGCCCATCCATCCCAAGCCTAAGCCTAGGCCCAGTCCCACCCCAACAACAGCTCCTACTCGCCGGAGAAGCCTCCTAGGCGCTGTTAATGGCAGGGATGATTGTGACGACCGCAATTCATGTTTTTCACTTTGCGATCGCCCCAATAGCCGTCCTAATCTCCATCCCTGTGCCATGTATGTCTCTCTGTGCCCTACACGGACACAAACATCTAGCTTGTCTCAAATGTTTTGCAATTAAACTCATTTATTATTTTTTGTGAACTCCCCATCTTCACCCCCTCGACTTTAATTTCCATACCAGTACCTCCATGGGCTTCGTATCTTGCCTTAATGATTCTGAACATAATGTAGTGATGGTGGAATTAACATGTCATTTCTTTGTTATTTGAATTGAAGATCTTTAATAGCATAGAGTAGTAATGTAAAGTTAATCATGCAATTTTTTATTGATAAATATTATCACTTATCAATTAATGAGCTATAGATGTTTTATAATGAATGGTCCATAAGGCACAACATGGTGAAAACTTTGGAAATGGGCTACCAAATTAAGTGGACGTAATCTTGGAGGAAACTTCATATTTAAGTGTGTTTGATTCAGAATAGTACAAGGATATGTGACCTTCTCAAAAGGCTCAATGCTTCACCTTTGTGAGCGTCACCTAGATGCAGTGAGTACTAAATGTACCACTCATTCTCACAAGAGATGGATTCTTATGAACCACTATTTATGAAACATGGGTCAATGAGTTAGACTCAAAAATTGCACAGTCGAATCATGATAGTACATATCATAATTTCCAACTTCTTATGGAAAATATATCATACTTGTCAATTGATGGGCTAAATAGGCTCTATAATGAATGGTTCATAAGGCACAACACTTGCTAGAGGTTTTGCAAATGGGGTAGCAAGCTAAGTGGACTTTAACCTTGGAAGAAACTTCATGGTTAAGCACACTTGATTTGGAGTAATCCTGGGATGGGTGTCCTCCCAATAAGGTCCAACTCTTCACATGTGTGAGCATCACCTAGAAGTAGTAAGTGTTAAAAAATTGTATCACTCGTTCTCATGATAGATGGATTCTTATGAGCCACTACTCAGGAAACATAGGTCAATGAGTCTGACTCGAAAACTAAATAGTTGAATCTTGATAGCAATATCATAATTTGACTTGACGTGGAAAATGTTTCCTACTTACTAATTGATGAGATAAAGTGGATCTACGATGAATGATTCATAAGACACAACACTTGTTGAAGGTTTTACAAATGGGGTAGCAAACTAAGTAGATTTAACCTTGGAGGAAACTCCATGGTTCAGTGTGATTTATTTGGAGTAGTGTTGGGATGGGTGACCTCCCTTGAGAAGGCATAATGCTTCACCTATATGAGCATTCCCTAGATGCAGTGAGTGTTAAGTGTACCATTTAGTCTCATGATTGATGGGCTCTTATGAACTATTACTCATGAAATATGGGTCAATGAGTTTGACTCAAAAACTACATAATTGAATCCTAGTAGAAATATCATAACTTGACTTGTAGTGGAAAATTTCTCCCACTTATAAATTGATGAGCAAAAGGGATTCTACAATGAATGGTTCACAAGGCATGACACTTGCTAAAGGTTTTGCAAATGGGGTAGCAATCCAAGTGGACTTAACCTTGGAAGAAACTTCATGGTTAAGCATACTTGATTTGCAGTAGTACTAGGATAGTTGACCTCCTGAGAAGGCCCAATGCTTCACTTCTGTGAGATCACATAGATGTAATGAATGCTAAGTGTACTATTCATTCTCATGAGAGATGGATTTTTATGAATCACTATTCATGAAAAATGGGTCAATGAGTTTGAATTGAAAACTACACAATTGAATCTTGATAGCAATATCACAATTGGACTTGTGGAAAATAACTCCTACTTATCAATTGAAGAGCTAAAAGGGATCTATAATCAATGGTTAATAAGGAACAACACTTGCTGAAAGTTTTGTAAATGGGGTAGCAAGCTAAGTGAGCTTAACCTTGGAGGATACTCAATGGTTAATCACACTTGATTTGGAGTCGTACTGGGATGGGTGACCTCTTGGGAAGGCCCAATGCTTCACCTTTGTGAGCATCACCTAGAAGTTATGAGTGCTAAGTGTACCATTCATTCTCATGAGAAATGGATTCTTATGAACCATTACTCATGAAAATTGGGTCAACGAGTTTAACTTGTAAACTATATTGTTTTGGATTAAGGCAAAAGCGGGTTTTGAGGGGAGCCCTGAAACCCCTAACAAAGGATTACAAAAGATATTTAATAAAGACTACCAAAACAAAACACTTCCGGAAGAAAGAAAATCAGTAGGACCAGACCAGCAACCAGCAACATAACCCACCACAAAAAGATAGCACCATCAACCAGACATAGAAAGTTGGATAGAAAAACAAAGACAAGCAGAGCAATAAGCCAGATCTTTCAGAGTAGTGGTCGCTTCCTCTTCAATGACAGTAACATCATCCACTGTCTCATTGAGGGCCTAGGGAGTCTTTGGGATAGACGCCTTCTTCCTCATACTAGTCCAAGTATGCATCTTGAGACCTTCAACAGAAGCCACGTCCACCCCATTGTCCAAAACCACCTAACCTATGTCCCTGCTCGTTGTCATCTTCTCCATTTTTTCACTCAAGGCCCTAAGCTTAACTTGTAAATAGTTTTAACTTGTAAGCTATATTGTTGAATCCTAATGGCAATATCATAATTTGACTTGCTATAGGAAATATCTCTTACGAACCAATTATCACTTATGTGGAAAGAAAATGTAATGGCTATGTCAGTTATAATTTGTATTCAATGTCTTATGCAATGGTTATGTCAATTGTAATTTGTATTAATGTCTTATGCAATGATTATGTTAGTTGAATTTATGAATAAATTATTAGAAAATTAATACAACATAAAATATAGGTATTAATCATTTTTAAACATTTATAGGTCTTCATACAACATTAGGTGGTGGTAATTGACATGAGAGATTGTAGCAATATCTCATGTTGTGTGTATGGAAAAGTTGAATATTGATTTTGTTGAGTATAAAATTGGGGACATTAAACATCATCAAGATGGTTCTACAACAACAAATAATATAAAATTAAAGCATAGAAGGAATTGCAATCCATATAAGAAAAAAATAATGTATTATAAACAAGAGACATTGAGCATCATCTAGATGGTTCTAAAGTAATAAGTAATATGGAACTAGAGAGTGTAAGATAAGAATATGTTTGGTAAATACCTATCTTACCAAAATGTAAAAGGAGGATTGAAATAGAGATATGCTTATTAAAAATGTATAATGTATTAAGAAAGAATGGTTGGTTTGATTATTGATTATCTTGAAATGTAATGTTTGAAATAGGAAATGTGTTGATGTGTAAAGTGTTCTTTGAGTTGCCTAGATTGTATTGAATTTCTTAACTTTAATTGAATTGAATTGTATTGATTGTGTATTGTAATTGTGATTAGGGAGAAGATAAGATGTTCTTCTTTTATTCCCAAATGCACAAATGGGAGATCCAAGTCGATCAACCCCAAAGAAGGGCTAATGCACAAATGAATCAACTATTTGGAAAGGAGAATAACAAAGGAGATTCCTTAAATTCTGTTAATTATATGTATAGAAATGATATATGACAGTAATTGAAGAAATAGGAGAAATGCACTAACCTTGAAATATTGCAGATCAAAGAATGTTGTTTTCTGAGGTCTGTAGGTTATTTCTGGAAAAACTGACAGTTGATCCCGAACTGGAACGCAGAGACGATCAAAACCCATAAATATTTTTCCGTTCCAATGTTTTCTTATGAAAAAGGTCGACTTTGACCCATAAATGTCAACCCTGACCCAATAATGTCGACCCTCACCTGCACAGGTCCGACAAAAAATCTGTTTGCGTCGTCTGAAAGAAAGTCGAAAAGGGTATCCAGATCTGGTCTCAAATCAACTATTTTGTTACTGTACCTACAAGAAAAAGGGGATTGTTTATTGTGGGGGAGGGTTTTGCCTTAGTCAAACCCCAATTTAGGATTTAACCATGAAATCAATAAAGTACAGAAGGCTAGCAAGTAGTAGAATTGAATCTAACAATGAAGCTATGATACTCAAATAGATATGTAATTGAAATTCAAATGTATGCAAGTATGTAAGTATGAAAGCATGAACTCAATAGGAACCATTAACCTCCATGATTATATGCTTGAAATCCACTTTGAGGAGATGATGAAAGAGTCTTGAAGATGCACAAAGGATCTTGAAGGGAGATCACACTGCCATGATGGCTAGATCTAGGGTTTGAATGTTGAATCTTGAATGTTTGCACCTAATCCCTTCAAAGGCTTGAAAGCTTGAATCCTTGATCTTCAATGGAGAACTTGAATGCTTGAGAGGAAGACTTGAACACCTTGAGAGCTTGAAAATGGATGCTTGAACCTTTTTGCTTCTTTACAAAATCTTGATTAGAGCTTTTTGCACTTAGAAGACTTAGAGAAAATGAGAGAGAGAGAGACTTCCTTTTATATGAAATTAGGGCACAATCTTCTAAGGAGGCCGACATAGGATAATTAAATTTCAATTAGACCCATGCCCCTAGAAAAGGACCTATATTAAATATAATTTAGGAATCAATGCTTCAGAACCTGAAACAGCCGACCCGAAAGCGGGAAAACTGAATTTTTTATGACCCCCGGCAGCCGACAAGCTTCCTGTTAAGAAAGGGGGACCCTAGTCAGGGTCGACCTCGACCCTGACCTAGGTCAAGGTTGAGGTTGACCTTAACCCAGGGGGTCAGAACCCCTAGAAAATATGTCAGGTGGGGTAGGAGGTGCCCGGAGAGGCCCAATCAGGGTCCTGAACCAGCACAGAAGCATGAGATGATGCAGAAATAGGAGGATGCTATGATGGAGGTCAAAAATGTCCCCTAAGAAGGGCTAAATGCTCTTAACACAAAAGTTCTTCCATTTTAATATGATACATTAAGCCCCCACTTTAGCGGGAGTACGAAAATTGAATGTGCTCAAGGTAAAGTTTGAGGAGAAAGAATCCTAGTGGATTGCAATGAGGTAGAATATCACTAAGTCAGGGATATGAACCCCCAAACCAAGGAATCTAACTCAACATGATATGGAAATAAAGAACAATCAATCATAGAAAAACATACATGACTACATAAGTAAGACAAGAACAACACCATATATAACATAGCTTCATGATCTAATCCTACTGGCATGAAAGCGAAAGAGAGAAGAGAAAGTGATTACCTCACCTAGTAAGATGCCCACCTTACTATGAATCACCCCAGAGGGAGAGCCCAACAGGTTCGCCCATAAATTGTGCTTGTAATTGTAAATGCGTCTTCTGACGGTTTTTTGAAAATATCCATAGATCAACATTCTTGTATCAATATGGAATGTAAAATGCATGTCCATTCAGGATTTAGCAACTTATGTGTGTTACCTTTCAAGAATTTAGCATATAGTAAAAAAAATAAAAAGGGTGTGTATCTCTTCAGGATTTAGCAACTTATGTGCATTACCTTCCAAGGATTTAGCAAACATAAAAGGTAAAACTGTGTGTCTCTTCAGGATTTAGCAACTTGTGTGCGTTTCCTTCCAAGGATTTAGCAAATATAAAAAGTAAAAATGCGTGTATCTTCAGGATTTAGCAACTTGTGTGCGTTTCCTTCCAAGGATTTAGCATGCTGCAAAATGTAAATTATAGTACAAGGGAGACCCTATATATGACCCCCTCCTTATCATGGCTACCCACTAGGCAGGATAAGGAAGAGGAAGAGGATACCTACTTCACAAGGTAAGGAGATATCCAGGTTAACGACAATGTATACCATATTTTTAGCGAAGAGCCTTGACCCTTACATCTAAGAACATAGATAATTGTGAAATGGATATGTCACTTATGGAAAAAAAGATCCTCAAAGAGGAAGAGATCTTATCAACAAGAGCCCTACCAGAGAGGAGTGCTTAGGATAAAATGTCATCTTCAAAAAGCAAGAGGGACCCAAGATTCAACCATCAAGCTCCTTCCAATAAAGAGG
>MU227211.1:302434-314002 GCA_018584345.1 Thuja plicata
AGGGCACAATCTTCTAAGGAGGCCGACATAGGATAATTAAATTCCAATTAGACCCATGCCCCTAGAAAAGGACCTATATTAAATATAATTTAGGAATCAACGCTTCGGAACCCGAAACAGCCGACCCGGAAGCAGGAAAACTAAATTTTTGATGACCCCCGGCAGCTGACAAGCTTTCTGTTAAGAAATGGGGACCCTGGTCAGGGTCAACCTCGACCCTGACCTAGGTCAAGGTTGAGGTCGACCTTGACCCAGGGGGTCAAAACCCCTGGAAAATATGCCAGGTGGGGTAGGAGGTGCCCGGAGAGGCCCAATCAGCGTTCTGAACCAGCACAGAAGCATGAGATGATGCAGAAATAGGAGGATGATATGATGGAGGTCAAAAATGTCCCCTAAGAAGGGCTAAAAACTCTTAACATGGAAGTTCTTCCATTTTAAGATGATACATTAAGCCCCCACTTTAGCAGGAGTACAGAAATCGAATGTGCTCACGGCAAAGTTAGAGGAGAAAGAATCCTAGTGGATTGCAATGAGGTATAATATCACTAAGTCAAGGATATGAGCCCCCAAACCAAGGATTCTAACTCAACATGATATGGAAATAAAGAACAACCAATCATAGAAAAACATACATGACTACATAAGTAAGACAAGAACAACACCATAGATAACATAGGTTCATGATCTAATCCTAATGGCATGAAAGCGAAAGAGAGAAGAGAAAGTGATTACCTCACCTGGTAAGATGCCCACCTTACTATGAATCACCCCAGAGGGAGAGCCCAATAGGTTCACCCATAAACTATGCTTGTAATTGTAAATGCGTCTTCTGACGACTTTTTGAAAATATCCATAGATCAACATTCTTGTATCACTATGGAATGTAAAATACGTGTCCATTCAGGATTTAGCAACTTATGTGTGTTACCTTTCGAGGATTTAGCATATTGTAAAAAAAATAAAAAGGGTGCGTATCTCTTCAGGATTTAGCAACTTATGTGCGTTACCTTCCAAGGATTTAGCAAACATAAAAGGTAAAACTACGTGTCTCTTCAGGATTTAGCAACTTGTGTGCGTTTCCTTCCAAGGATTTAGCAAATATAAAAAGTAAAAATGTGTGTCTCTTCAGTATTTAACAACTTGTGTGCGTTTCCTTCCAAGGATTTAGCATGCTGAAAAATGTAAATTATAGTACAAGGGAGACCCTATATATGCCCCCCTCCTTATCATGACTACCCACTAGGAAGGATAAGGAAGGGGAAGAGGATACCTACTTCACAAGGTAAGGAGATATCCAGGTTAACGACAATGTATACCATATTTTTAGTGAAGAGCCTTGACCCTTACATCTAAGAACATAGATAATCGTGAAATGGATATGTCACTTATGGAAAAAAAATCCTCAAAGAGGAAGAGATCTTATCAACAAGAGCCCTACCAGAGAGGAGTGCTTAGGATAAAATGTCATCTTCAAAAAGCAAGAGGGACCCAAGATTCAACCATCAAGCTCCTTCCAATAAAGAGGATGAGGAATCTTGGAGTGAAGGATAACAAACTCTAACCAAAAAGCAAGGGCAAGAGTTTATAAATAACATAATTTGCAAAATAAAGAAGAGGTAATGACCTAGGACAATCACCTCTCAAATAAAGGGGTGTCAATGATCAAAACATAGATCTTTATAAGGCAAATAATGTTTGCAACATAAAAAAATGCCACTAAGCTAAGGAAAGTAGATCCTTAGATAGAGGTATAAGGAGAAAATACATTGCCCCCCAGGGATGACGGCAAGGGATATATCAAATTATATCAACAAAGTTATAAAAATAAGAGATATCCCTACAAAACAGATGTCCTGGAAAGAATATCACGAGTGTAGGAAGTTATAAGGATAGAATGTAGAAAGAATAACCAATTATACTCAAAACAACATTCATGCTAAGAGGATAATGGATCCTATAAGACTGGAATAGAATGCCTCTTGCCCCCCAGTTTAAGAGACAAGAGGAGAAACATAGTCTAACTTGTAGAAGAATGAGGGGAATACCCTATGTCAAAATTATGAAGAAATTGTAATACTGCCCGGGAATAAGATATAATTCCACAAGAAGATCTATCTCTGACATATAATTTGAAATGCACACAATCAGCAAGTAAATGTTTATTACTATTATGGAAAGGACATTTGTACTTATGTAAAGAATTTTTCAGAATAGGTTTAAAGTTTTCTTTCTTGGAATTCATTAGCTGGACAGACACTTTCTTAGCCACATCTTGAGGAGTATCAGGATGATCTAAGGTAGGTGTTGGAAGAAGAATATCAAGAGGAGGAGGATAGTTAATATCAGCCACATGAAATTGAGAAGATGAATAACCTATACCATGCATATCATGTTTAGGAGATATATTGATCGGGTTTTTAATGCCATGTTCATTAACACCAAACACTAAACCCTTATAACCTTGTTTATCTACCATAGTGTATCCAGTAGTATACCTATCTTGCATAGCATCTATGGAAGATGATTGATTATGATGCTTATGAGAGAATTTTGTGTAAGGTGGAATAATAGTTTTAGGAGAATTTTCTTTGGATTTCCCTTTATTATCACCATGGATAAGATAATAAGGAGAAGGTAAATCTAGAAATTCTTGCACATCCTCATCTTGTACCATAGTTTGAGCCTTAACAAAAGTGTGAGAAGAACTAGGGATGGAAGATGGAAGAATAGGAGTGGGATTATTAGAAATGATTGGATTAGGAAGGTTAAGATTAGGATTAGGAAGATTAGGGAGATTAGGTAATGGAGTATCATCTACCAAATTTTTCACATAATCTAAAAGAACAATAAGTCCATTACACAAATCCTTAATTAGAGTCTTGAAAGTAGGGAGATGAGTATTGGTCAATCTTAAAATAGCATAAGCAAGTGAAACATGAAGATTGACAAATATGATAAAAATGGATGACACTCTCATAGACATCATAGGTACTATAAAGAGATGCTAAAAGAAGGATAATGAGAAAAATAGCCATACACCAAAAGAATTTCATGATGAAAATGCAAGAAGTGTGTGTTTGCAAATTATAATCTAAGATGTAAATCTAACACCAAAGAGAATGAGTTGTCTATCGAGGGTTCACCAAAATGTAAGATAAGAATATGTTTGGTAAATACCTATCTTACCAAAATGTAAAAGGAGGATTGAAATAGAGATATGTTTATTATAAATCTATAATGTACTAAGAAAGAATGGTTGGTTTGATTATTGATTATCTTGAAATGTAATGTTTGAAATAGGAAATGTGTTGATGTGTAAATTGTTCTTTGAGTTGCCTAGATTGTATTGAATTTATTAACTTTAATTGAATTGAATTGTATTGATTGTGTATTGCAATTGTGATTAGGGAGAAGATAAGATGTTCTTCTTTTATTCCCAAATGCACAAATGGGAGATCCAAGTCGATCAACCGCAAAGAAGGGCTAATGCACAAATGAATCAACTATTTGGAAAGGAGAATAACAAAGGAGATACCTTAAATTTTGTTAATTATATGTATAGAAATGATATATGACAACAATTGAAGAAATAGGAGAAATGCACTAACCTTGAAATATTGTAGATCAAAGAATGTTATTTTTCTGAGGTCTGTAGGTTGTTTCTGGAAAAACTGACAGTTGATCCTGAACCAGAACGCAGAGACAAACAAAACCCAAAAATCTTTTTTCGTTTCGATGTCATCTTATGAAAAAGGTCAACCTTGACCCACAAATATCAACCCTGACCCAATAATGTTGACCCTAACCTACACAGGTCTAACAGAAAATCTATTTGCGCCGTCCGAAAGAAAGTTGAAAAGGGTATCTAGATTTGGTCTTAAATCAACTATTATATACCTGTACCTGCAAGAAAAAGGGGATTGTTTGTTGTGGGGGAGGGGTTTTCCTTAGTCAAACCCTGATTTAGGAATTAACCTTGAAATCAATAAAGTACAGAATGCTAGCAAGTAGTAGAATTGATTCTAACAATGAATCTATGATACTCAAATAGATATGTAATTGAAATTCAAATGTATGCAAGTATGTAAGTATGAAAGCATGAACTCAATAGGAACCATTAAACTCCATGATTATATGATTGAAATCCACTTTGAGGAGATGATGAAAGATTCTTGAAGATGCACAAAGGATCTTGAAGGAAGATCACACCGCCATGATGGCTAGATCTAGGGTTTGAATGTTGAATCTTGAATGTTTGAACCTAATCCCTTTAAAGGCTTGAAAGATTGAATCCTTGATCTTCAATGGAGAAATTGATTTCTTGAGAAGAAGAATTGAACACCTTGAGAGCTTGGAAATGGATGCTTGAACCTTTTTGCTTCTTTACAAAATCTTGATTAGAGCTTTTTGCACTTAGAAGACTTAGAGAAAATGAGAGAGAGAGAGTTCCTTTTATATGAAATTAGGGCACAATCTTCTAAGGAGGCTGACATAGGATAATTAAATTCCAATTAGACCCATGCCCCTAGAAAAGGACCTATATTCAACGCTTCAAAACCCGTAACAGCCGACCCGGAAGCTGGAAAACTAAATTTTTGATGACCCCCGACAGCCGACAAGCTTCCTGTTTTGAAAGGGGGACCCTGGTCAGGGTCGAGGTCGACCTTGACCCAGGGGGTCAGAACCCCTGGAAAATATGCCAGGTGGGGTAGGATGTGCCCGGAGAGGCCCAATCAGGGTCCTGAACTAGCACAGAAGCATGAGATGATGCAGAAACAGGAGGATGATATGATGGAGGTCAAAAATGTCCCCTAAGGAGGGCTAAACGCTCTTAACATGGAAGTGCTTCCTTTTTAAGATGATACAAAGAGAAGAGGGTCATCCCACAATGTTGAATCCCAAACTTGGAGCATAGAAGTTTTTAATGTGAAGAGAAACAAAATTACAGGTACCTTTATTCGAAGGTCCTTGGAGCTTTAAATAAAGGTAGACCTTAACTACCTTTGCTCAAAAGTGGTCATGATATTTTATATTGTGAAAATCTTCTGATGAAGGTACCTACATACAAAGGTAATGTGTTTTCTTAATGGTACCTTCATTCGAAGGTCCTTCACATGAAGGTCCTTGGCAAGGTAGTTCCAATATCTTCCACAAATTTTCCCCATAAAATTTGATTTCAAACCTTGGGTTGGACCTTGAAATGAAATGATCTTGAAAACCTAATTTGTAGGATCATGACCCTCTAAATGAGCTTTCTAGAAACTTGTTTTGTATTAGATGTCGCAAAAAAGTTACAAAATGTTTGAAGTATATAGTTCATTACCAAACTACACAATGTCTTCAACTAAAGTACCCTACTAAACTAAAGAAATGAGTGTTTCGTGTGTGGATCATTAAAATACCACTCATGGTCTTGTCAAAACCTTATCCTAGATACTCATATAGGTATCCTTTCATTTATAAAATATACAAAAAATATTATATATACTATATTGTCATTTATAAACCCAATCGAAGAATCACATACACACAGACGAAATAAATAAATAAATAAATAAAATGAACTATCATCATCATTTTAGACAAAGTCGATAAGAAATTTCTTCTTTCACTTCCAATATTGTTATCATTCCAAAGGTGGATCAACCTCATAGATTTTGTTATTGGATCTAACTGCTTTTAGGGCGAAGTTATCTCCTTAGTATACATGAAACCTAAAACCAATTTGGTAATCGAGATCTCTCTTCAAAGTTCCAAGAGAGCACTTATTGTTGTATTTATTTTGGAATTAAAGGTAGCTCTTCATACATAGAACATTTTCAACCTTATTTTAGGGTCAATGCCTTCAATATTTGACATTTGTCTTGTTAACTTCCATCGCTCCCTCTTTTAGCAGCTTCTAAAATTTGTTCTTTTAGATTTCTATAATGTTTGTTACATGCATAAAAATGATGTAAAACATGAGTCTTCTTAAAGGATCTGTAATTACTCTTCTATTAATGCTAATTTATTTCCACAATCCATGTAAATATCAACTTTGTGCTTAGATATTTGTATGACATGTTTTTTGGTGTCAATGTTTTGGGTCACACTACGTGATCTATCATCAAAGTGAGATATAGATTAAGGAGTTGAAAATGATTGATTGCAAACCATGTCTCACTAAAAAAGGGAGAAAATGTAGGAGAGAGAGAAAGGGAGGAGCATGTGATTCAAGGAGGATGCCAAAGATAAAGAAAAAGACATAATAACATAGCAACCAAACAATAATTAAATATCCAAAAATGCAAATAGACTAATAGACAAAAAGGTTAATAAATCAAAGCAGAAAATCAAAAGAAAATGAAATTTAAAACAAATAAATCAATTTAGAAGTCAAAAAAGAAAGTTACAATATAGAAATTATAGAACAAAAAAATATAATTAATCCAAATCTAAATTATTATACTGAAATAAAGCTAAGAAAAAACCTATGGTATTGCTTGTTTTTGCTTAACTTTATCTCATTTATTATAGGTTTTCTCTTCTCATTAATTTGAATTTTGATTAATTTTATTTCTTCGTTCTATATTTTTTCTATTGTAATTGTTCATTCTTCGTTGTTTTTAGATTTTTAAATTTATTTATTTATTTTTAATTTCATTTGATTTATATTTGTTTCTTTTATTTATTAATATTTTACCTATTAACCTATTTGTAATTTTGGATATTTAGATATTATTTGATTGTTGTGTTATTCTATCTTTTTCTTTGTATTTGGCCTCCTCGTTGAATCATGTGCCTCTCCATTTCTCTCCCCCCACCTTTTCTCCCTCTTTTTAGTGAGCCTTGGTCTACAATCAACCATTTTTCAACTCCTTATTCTCTTTCTCATATTGATGATGGATTACATAGTGTGACCCAAAGTGTTGTTGTTCAAAAATAGTCCATACACATTAAATCCAAAAGCATAAAGTTGATAAGCACTCTCCTAGCACCCTAGAAAATATCCTCATTTCTTACCTTCTATATTGCCCATATGATATTAAAAATCAAAGTAAGAAAAAATAAGTTATAAGAATGACTTTAACCATTCAAAAAACTAACGAAAATATTATTGACAATTTACTTTACCTTTATTCCCCTCACCCAGCCAAAGCAACAAAAAACATATTCCAAATTTCTTGTGAAAAAAATCAAAGAAGATATGTCCAATGCTCTTAGAGTTGTTTGCAAACAAAACATAAATTCACCATGGAGGAAGAAATGTCAAATGTAAGTTTATGTAATATATGTAATATGAATAGCCATCTAAAACAAGCAACTTTAGGTTCTAACACATTATTCCATGACATCTTAAATTTTTTAACTAAATGTTTCTAGAAATATAAAAAAATTAACATTTATTAAAATTATTTGTGAGGTCTTAGGATTAAATCAAGAATCTATAAATAATTGTAAGCTTTGAGTTTGGTAATTTAGTTCCTTCACTCCATTTTAGACCCTCAAGAAAAACATTTTCACTAATTTTGCAAACTGGGAAAAGAATGTTACTACATGCCTCTACAAGGATATATTAAGCCTTCCAATGTGTGGAGGTAGATAAAATTCATTGCTCAATTCATTCCAAGACTTAATATGGTTTTTGCATAAGATATCATTAAAGCACCTAATACCTTTTAGATGTCAAGTTTTTGTGGAGTGTCCCTATAATAAAGAAAGGGGTTTATCTATCTTCACACGGCTCCACCAGATTGATCTCACATAGTTTAAATAACACCTATTGGACTTTAAGAACTCATAATTTAATTTGAGCTCTAATAATATCCCAATGTTTCTAAATGCTTTTAAACACATCGGATCTAGTGGGTATTAGTGGAAATTTTCCAAAAAAGATGTCATTTAAGGGGACTTGTTTCCAACTCTTAGCTTGTTTGGGGATAATCAATTGGATTTTATTCATAACAAGCACCTTCCAAGGTTCATTTACACTAATGAATTTATAAATCCACTTTCTAGCTAAAGAGATGTCGTGTTTTTAATATCTCTCAAACCTAAACCTCCTTACATTTTTTCTAAGCAACACTATCCCAATTAACAACATGATTTTTTTATTACCTCTCCCTTCTGACTAGAGGAACTATCTAATATTTTCCAGAGTTTCATTTACTTGGTACCTACTAAATAGCCACATAGAGGAATAATGTAGGTTGTAGGATGGAAAAAAATGATAAACTTGAAACCTGCCAACTAACAAGAGGTATTGTTTATTCTATTGACATAGTTTTTTATTTATCTTGCTCTTAATTTATTTCCACATCTCCTTCAAAAAGGAAGTAACTCTGAAAGGAATGTCCAGGCACCTAATCAATTATTTAGGTCCATCTTGTTGAAATTCAAGCTTATTTGAACCAATTTGGGGGTTACTATTCTAACTAAGCATTATTGTTTTCGGCTTGGAGATTTTAGCTCCAGAAGCTTTACAAAATAGAATTATTTTGTGCATAAGATAATCAACATTTATTATTTCAAGCTTAATAAAAATTATGTTATCATTATCAAATTGAACATTTGATGGGTCTTCTCCACTAGGGAGAGAAAAAACTATAGGCTCGGGAGAAAAGTTACAATCTCTAAGGATGTAAAAGATAACATGAAATGCTATTACAAATTGATCAAGAGCCAAAGGATAGCCCTATCTATTTGTCCTTTGTAGAGTAAAAAGATCAGACAAGGATCCATTGACATATATTTGAGCTACAACATCATTAAAAAGTGTTTTCACCATTTGGAAATAGCCACTTGGAAACCAAATGCTTCAAGTGTCATCATCACGAATGAAAAGTCCACTCTATCATAAGCCTTCTCAAAGTCTAGCAAAAAAATGTCATTATTTTGATTAAATGTCCTAGCCCATTCTTTGACATCTCAACTATTAATGAGATTCTCTAAAATTTATCTTCCCTTGATGAATCTTTTTTGAGTGGAGCTAATAAAATTGGGGAGTATATCCACAAGTCTAAGGGCCAAAATTTTGGCCAACATCTTATAGGATACATTAAGGAGAGTAATGGGTCTCCAGTTTTTTATTAGGTTCATGTCTATTTCCTTAGGAAGTGGCTTGATAATACCTTTATCAATATCATATATTATGAAACCTATGTTTATGGCTTTAGATTAAACTTTTAGTAGATTATCTACAATCAAATTCAAGTTTTTATAGAATTCTATTGGGAGGCCATCTTCTCCAAGGATCTTGTCATTATTCAACTTTTGAATTGAATTTACTATTTTGTCTTTAGATATTTTAAAGTTTAGTCTTTCAGCAATATCAATAGATAGCTTCTTGGGAATTAATTTTTTACATAGTTCCATAAAATAATGCCCTTGAGGGTCATTCCCTTCAAGGGGAGATTAACTTATAATAGCTTTGAAGTTGTCTTTGTATTTCCTTAGCATCATTAATTAGGTTTTTATCAGACCAAATAGGGCCTACATGCTCTTTTATATTCTTGGTTTTGATATATCTAATGAATAATTTGGAACCCTTATATCTGTAGTTAAGCTTATTCGATTTGGCTCTAACACTTAAACCTTGTATATATATTTTTAAATTGAAGAGTTCTTTGTTATTTCTAGTTGTTATTGTTTCTTCATTTACTCTTAAGTTTTTAGGACCACACTAAAGCTCATTCTCAAGTTTAAGATCTTCTTGAAGACCATTTTTTCTACTATCTAATGCTCTTTTTTTTTCCAACAACTTAAAAAATTGTGGTACAAATTTTAACGTAGTTATTCCATATTTTAGTGGTAGTTTTATATTTTAAAATCTATTTTTATCTCTTTTAGCATAAATATTACACCATTGAAATCTCCATATTTTAACAATTTGGTATTTAGAGGAAATTTACCTTGTTTACCATTGTCTTTAGGTCTATAATTAAATTTTTTTTTTTTGGAGCAAATAGGATGATGACCAAATAAGAAGCAAGGGTTAACCTCAACCCTATTTCCATCATAATTTTGATCAAAGCTAAAGTAATCCTTATAGGCATAGAACCTATCCATTCGATAGTATATCCTTATAGACCCCTTCTAGTTGTTACACCAGGTGTTGGTTCTCTTTCCTACACCCTTCAAAAAGATCAAATAGGTTGACCTTATTAGTCAATTTAAACTAGAAGTATTTTTCATTTCCTTTCCATTCTATCTCATTTTTTCCTTGATTAGTCTTCCTTATTTTTAACCATGTTAAAATTACCTCGAGAATCCAAAGGATTTCTTTAAGCCTACACATACACTTCCATAGTTCAATTCTCTCCAAATATTCATTGAGGGCATAAACTATGCAGAGGCCATTTTTTCTCTTCTCGCTTTATTAATAACTCATACTACTCGATTACAAGGAGAAACTCCAGACTCAATAACAAAGGGGGCCTAGTTATTTGAGAGAAAACTATCAACTCCCCCTCTAACTCTATCATGCGCAATACAAAATTGGGTGAAATCTTTTCAAATGAACCTCATATTAGTTTCTAGAGAAAGACTAACAAATTTTACCTTTTGCAAGAGTACTACATCTTTCTCTAACAAATTTTACCTTTTGCAAGAATACTACATCTTTGTTCTAGTTTTGATTTAAAAACCTTCTAACAATGTATTTAATTTTAGGGGATTCCAACCCCCTACTATTCCATCTTATATGGTTAGTTATCATTTGCATCATGGATGAGAAAAACCTTTATAGTTTCTTTTTCTAGCCTCTTAAAATATTTTCTCCTTTGTTTTCCCTTATTCTTTTTAATTCTAATCCAACCCTTAGAAAAAGGATCAAAACCTTCCTTGATTAGGAATCCAATCCCAATGTTAGTATAGCCACACATTTGTCCAAATTAAATATTGGCCATGTTTCTTATCTCAACTAAAGCACCTTAACTATTAGAATCATCAATAAAGACTCCATCTTTAGCCCTCTCATGTTCAATATTGTTCAATCATAGCATTAGGTCATCTAAATGATAGGGATAGGAATCAAGAAATATTAGCATAATAGGGATCAGGGATAACTTTAAGAAACCCCCTCCTAGGAAAAAGTGTAAAATCCTAGCGAATCGTACATTAATTTAGGGGAAATTTTTTAATGATGATGGCGAAGTTTTTTTCAAATTAAGAAAAAAATATAAAGTCGTAGGCGATTTTGTCCCTCTCGAATGAAAATTCCATAAAATCCTGGCGAATTATTGTCTTGTGAAGGTAAAAAAAATATTTGTAGTGGCGAATTATAAATTAATGTGGGGAAAATATGTAATATATGAGGCGATTTTTATGTGTAGTTTGAAAATATATTTATTTTATTGGCTAATCTATCATTAATTATGGGAATAATAAATATTTTATTTGGCGATTTTCAAAAAATGGGACTCGTCACTGCGTCATGTGGGCCAACACCAACTAATATTAATTGTCTTATTTGAGACCGTTCGATTATCCTAGATCAATGGCTGAAATTTAATTTCGGGCCGAAATTTGGAAGGAAACTGACTTCTGCAGGAAGTCACCGAAATGATGACACGTATCAAGCCTTACAAA
>MU227211.1:314102-332150 GCA_018584345.1 Thuja plicata
CGAATATTAATAATGGCCAGGCGATAGGGTGAAACGAATATATGTAAAACAATCGCCAATTCCCCGCTCGCCGACATGCGACATTCGCCAATTGGCGAATAATCGCCACTAAAGTTATCGCTGATAGGGATACTTTCCTTATCATTTTGAAAAACCTTATCTAAATCAAATCTTTTTCCTTCAAATTCTACCCGAAATTGTCACTTTTTATTTCTTCGTAAAATAAGTTACTAATAGAATGAATTCATTTTCTTTGGGATTTCATTTGGAAATTATTTTAGTCTCTCTCTAAAAACATGCATCCCTTCTAATATATAGGTCATTAGAGAAAATTTTGCTAATATGAAATTGATTGATAGTGTCACAAACGGGTGCCCTCCTTAGATAGACTTTCTAGAGAGTTGTGTAAGAAAGAATTGTTAGCTTTATTTTTCTTCTTATTGTTGGAAGCATGTCTTTCTATCATAATAATCTTCTGATAGCTCATTTATAAGGGTAACATATGGACAATAAAATCTTATCCATGCTTATCATTGGGCATGTCAACCATAAAATGATTAGGATAAGAGTCATCCTTACCAATTTCTCTATGTTATCAATATTTTTCATGACAAAGGTAAAAATTAGTTTTGCCCTTGTTAGTTTTTTTCATTTGTAGTATTTCGACTATTGCCAATAATATTCCTATGACAAACCTTATCTAGTACTAAGTCCTAGGTAGTGATGTCGTTTCTAGGATTATTAATGGGAAACTCAATCATAGAGCTGTAATTAGAACGGTCTCTTAAATTGATTAGTCATTGTGTTAGGTTTCTCTCTAGTAGCCTTATTAGACAAATGTGTATCAGAGTTAAGCCTTAGTTTTGACTAGCTTTATTAGGCATTTGTAGGCTCAATTTAAAGCTTATAGGTCTATGTGGATCACTTTTAATTGTATTTTATTCCCCTAACATTATGACATAAACCTTAAAATTTTCTAGAGACTTGAGCTCTGTTGAAATTCCTTCAACATTAGTTCTATCTCGGTTCCAGTTAATATTATATTTTCCATTTAATTTTAATTATTCAAAATATTTATTCCATCTATCAAAGACTCCTTCTCAATATTAATTATTTAACTCTTATTATCTCTTATCTTTAGCAATCGTTTCCTTGATTTCATCTAATACGAAATCTTGGGAATTTTTTATAATGTTGGGTGAATATTTTGTGACTGGTAGTTTTGGGATCAATTGCAAAATAATGGTTCCAACCATAGTGTGTCTGACACAATCTCTATTATTTCTAAGGTAAGGCTCCCCCTTCTTACTACTATTAAAATCAACTAAACACTTAGCTTTTTCAATTAACACTAAGCTAAAATGGGGTGAGACTTTCATCACATTCAAAATAGATGTTACCTTTACAACAAGATCTTTAATCACTAGTGTAATTCACTTACAAAGTATTAATTGAAGCAATAATCCTAATAAACAGAAGGTTAGACATAAGAATAACCTCAATCTCCTTGTTATTGATTAAATTCTTTCTTGCACATTGTTTCTTATGGTGGTAATGGAAGTTAGTTTGTAGAGTTTATAGTTTTATGTTGATTCACCTCCCCCACTCTCAGCATTCAAGGTGTGTTCATCAATTATACATCTATTCAAAACACCAACCCTATGCATGTTAGTATTGGAAGAATCCCTATCCTAATATACCTCCTCATGTGAGTGCTCTGTTAGAATAACTAAGAGAGGGGGGGGGGGGGGGGGGGAANGGGGGGGGGGGGGGGGGGGGGGGGGGTAAATCAGTGGCCTTAAAAATTAATTCCAAAAATCCAACCAAAACTTATCTCTCAAATATAATACCCTCTAGTTATATTTCAGTCCATCAAGATGTATGCCATTAATAACTTTAACAAATATAACATGCTCAGTAAGATATGTTGTTTATCTTTTCTAGACTTTACCGAATAGCAGTAAATAAATTAGTGTTAACCAACCAATCCAGTTTCAATAATGTGTAAAGCAAAATATTAATGCAATGAAACATATACACATTTGACACATAGATTTTAACGTGGAAACCCAATATGGGAAAAACCACCTGTGACCGGTAACCCAAAATATTTTCACTCTTCTGAAGTGAGCTCAGTTAAGAGCCAACCCTGTTAAAGGTTACAATACACACTGCTAAGTGCGACCTTGTTAGAGGATTTAAGGCTAATAATTTGTCTTTTTACCTAGCACTTACTATGATATCAACAAGAAAACCTTTTGATACTCTTGAGTATCTCAATACAATAAGGACTGTTAAATCCCACTCGGTTAAGAGATTTTTCTGAATCAATGGTTAAACTGATACAATAAATGATCTGTTCAAAATAAAACTTTATCTTGCAAATATTCAGATCTATTTTTAGTCTAATAATACCTCTCTGATCAATATTCACTTCAGTTCCTTTGCTTTCTTTCTTTCTTCTGCTTAGTGAATGCTCTGTCCTCTGTTGCTCGGTGTTTGCAGAATTCCTTGGCTCTGTTCTTCAGCCTGTATGATCAGATCTGCATGAAGAATTATATCTTCACCAGAATATATTCAACATTCCTCTCTTTTCATAATGAATTCCTCATCTCTTTATATAGACATGATTAGCCTCTCAATCTCCTTGTTTTTGTTGTCGATCACTTCTTGATCTGTAAAACTTGCCATGCTTTACTTTATCCCGTAAAGCTCTGCTTTATTTTTATTCTACAAATATCTCTTTGATAATTGTGAATAAAATGTGCTTTAAATCTCTTTCCATTCTTTAGTTTAACTAATCATTGAAAATAAAGCAATCAATCAGTCAATCCCTAAATATAGCTCTGCCAGCTAAGTAGTTTTGTCGTTCTTTAACTTCAGTTTTGTTTGGTCATCATATTTAGTTGTGCTCGGTCATCAAATCTAGTTTACTACGATGCTTGGTAACACTTTCTAAGTATACACTTTCTCAGTAAACACTGTGAATTTCTCAGGGTTAACTGTCTGTCGGTATTCACTGTCACTCAGTGTATACCGACTTTTTATATTTTACCGATAACATAAACTTTGTCTATTCAGTTCTTCAAGGTTATGACCGATATGTGTATGAATAATCATACCATATCAAGTTGATATCAATGAAAATACAATACATTAATTGATTTAATGTCTTGCATTCACTTTTGCATCTCGGTGATCATCAACTTATAGTTCAATCAGTTATAGTTCATCAACCTCTCCCTTTGGCATTGATGGAAACGCAATATGAAATATGCCATAACATACCAAACTTATAGTTCTAATTCAAATATTTGAATCTCAGTAAGCTCTTATAGCTTAGATTTGATTATGTTGTGTGCTCTCCCTTTCTTCATTCCCTTTAATGGATAGGTGTAGCAATTATGTCTTCTGATTATGTCTCTCCCTTTCTTGTAAAATCTCTTCTCCATTTTTTGGATAGATATGCATTGTTAACTCTCTCCAATTCTCTCCCTTTGGATGTTCTTCTCATTTATGGGTATTTCATTGAATATCTCTCTCTCTCTTTGACATCAATGCCAAAAAAATATATACAGCTCAGTAGTAGACAACAATATTTTTCTCCTTTTGAAGCTTTTTCTCCCTTGAGTGGACTGATATGTTATTGCAGCCCATATCTCAGCTTGCATCAACATGAATAATCTTCTGATAATGTGTAGGATGATGTAGCCTCCAATTCAACTTGGTGACTAGTAGACAAGGGTCAAACCCCTAGTCTATTCCTCATGTACTCAAATGTATCTTTTGGCAATGGTTTTGTGAATATGTCTGGTAGTTGTTCTTTGAATTTTACATATTCCAGTATCACCTATTTCTCTTGTACTTGTTCCCTCAAGTAATGATACTTAATAGCTATGTGCTTTGTCTTAGCATGCCTCACAGGGTTCCTTAAAATGTTGATAGCACTAGTATTATCATAATACATAATTATTGGGTCAATAATTCCTTCATTCATACCATTCAATAATTGCTTAATCCATGCAATGTTAGAGCAATTTTCAGTAGCAGCTACATATTATGCTTTTGCAGTTGATTGAGATATGAATCCTTGCTTTTTACTTATCCATGTGACAAGTCTATCACCATAAAGAATGCTCCTCCTGTAGTGCTCTTTCTATCATTTACGTTTCCAACCCAATCAGCATCAGTATAAACTTGTAGCTCAAATTTTCCTTCTTTATCGTACCACAAACCATAGTCTTCAATATTCTTCAGATATCTCAAAACTCTTTTAACAATAGTCATGTGTGATTCCTTAGGATTAGTAGAGAATATTACAAATATACCAACTGCATGTGTTATATCAGGTCTAGTGTGTACAACATACATTAGTTTACCAATCATAGATCTGTATAAGGTCTAATTTACCTCAGATGTCTTGTCTTCCTTTGTCAATTTTCATGTGGTTGCCATAGGCGTTCCAACTAGTTTTGAGTCCTCCATCTTGAATATCTTTAAAACTTCTTTGATATATTTGGATTGTGTGATGTAGATGCCTTCATCCTGTTGTAGAATCTGGAGACCAAGAAAAAATTTGATCTCTCCAAACATTGACATTTCAAATTTTTTGCTCATTTCATCAACAAATGAATTGCATAGCATATCATTACCTCCAAATATGATATCATCAACAAATATCTCAACAATCAAATTCTTATTATCAGTATCTCCTTTCAAATACAGATTACTGTTGTAACTTGTTCTAACAAATCCAATACTAATGAGATAAGAGTGAAGTCTTTCATACCATGCTCTTGGTACTTGTTTTAATCCATACAAGACTTTGTGTAGTCTACAAACCATGTTACTCTTGTTAGGATCAACAAACCCTTTAGGTTGTTCAATGTATACCTCCTCCTCTAGTATTCCATTCAGAAATGCAGATTTAACATCCATTTGGTATACTTTGAATCCTTTAAAAGCAGAATAAGCAAGTAGAATTGTTAATCCTTCTAGTCTAGCAATGGGTGCAAAGGTTTTTCCATAATCAATACCTTCTTCTTGTGCATACCCTTTGCATACCGGTCTTCCTTTGTTTCTTGTGACTTCTCCATTCTCATTGAGTTTGTTTCTGAATATCCATTTGGTTCCAATGACATTTTTGTCACTCAGTCTAGGTACTAATGTCCATGTTTTATTCTTCTTAATCTGTTCAATCTCTTCATTCATTGCACTAACCCATTCTTGATTCTCAAGTGCAGTATTGACAGATTTAGGCTCAAAATCATAAATCAAACATCTAGTGTTAAGAGACTTACTTCTTTTTCTCAATCCTTCCCTTTTGTCTCCAATGATCTGGTCCTGTGGATGGTGTCTTCTGACATATTTAGCAAGTAAAGGTTTAGATATTTGTTCTTCATTTTGATCTTCATCGCTCAGTTCAGCATTGTGAGCATTTTCCTGATTCTCAGTGTGTATGGCCTGTTGCTCAGTTGCATTGTTATGTAGCTCAGGTAAGATGTCAGGTTCTTCTATGTAGACAAATATGTTGTAATCTTTAGGTTCCTTTATGCTTTCCTCATCATTTTTCTTAGAAAATTCATCCACTTTAACATTTGCACTCTCAATGATTTTGTTAGAAGATTTGTTCAGACATTTATAAGCTTTGCTCTTAGTAGAATATCTTAGAGTCAAGTTTCCCATTTCTATCATTTTTTAGTATATAACATTGACTTCCAAAAATTCTAAAGTAACTCACATTTGGTGTGTATCCATACCCTAGCTCATAAGGTGTCTTATTTGTTTCTTTCTTCAATTGAACTCAATTTAGTGTATAAACAACAATACTTACAACTTCTCTCCAGAATGTTTGTGTGATGCCTTTTTCAATCATTAGTGTTCTAGCACAATCAACAATTGATCTATTCCTCCTTTCAACAATCCCATTTTGTTGTGGTGTTCTCGGTGCAAAAACCTGTCTTGTAATCCTATGCTCATTACAAAAGTTAGTGAATTCATTAGAAATAAATTCTCCTCCTCTATCTGATCTTAAACATTTCAGTTCTTTTCCACTTTATTTTTCAACTTTAGCCTTATACCATTTGAACATCTTAAATGCTTTAGATTTCTCTTTTAAGAACATGACAGTCATCATCCTAGAATAGTCATCAACAAATAGAATAAAGTGTTTATCACCATAATAGCTTTTGTTCTCATTGGTGCACATAAGTCAGTATGGACTAACTCCAGAATAGCATTAGATGTGTAGGTTTTTCTCTTAAAACTAAACTTTGTCATTTTTCCTATTTGACAATTCTTGCACATAACATGGTCGGGCTTTGAAATGCTCGGTAAGCCTATTACTTTTCTTTTCTTACTTATCTTAACCATGTTGTCAAAGTTCACATGACATAACATTTTATGCCACAACCAAATGTCTTCATTTCTAGCCAATAAACAAGTGTTCTCAATATCATCAAGATAGAATAGATTACCTTTTGTTTGTTCACCAATACCGATCAACTTTCCTTTTCCATTATAGATCATTGCCTTTTTGTTCTCAAATGCAACTCGGTGTCCTATGTTGTTCAAATGTGAAACATTCAACAAGTTATAGTTAATTCCTTTCACCCAATATGCATTTTCACATCTGATTAGATTATTCAACATGATGGTACCTTTTCCTTCAACTGGGCAAGGTGAGTCATTACTCATCCTAATTGATCCACCATTATAATATTCAAAAGTTTCAAACTTTTCTTTATCTCCAGTCATGTGATGAGTACATCCACTATCAATAATCTAGACATCATTTTTTCTAACTTTATATATGAGTGTTGTTTAAACATACCTTTCTTCTTCATCTGAATCATCCTTCATAGCAACAAATACTACCTCTACATCTTCATCAGAATCAGTGTCAGAATTTTTAGCTTTGTTCTCAACCAGGTAACAAGCCTTCTTTCCTTTGTCCTTGTAATCTTGGTTATCTCTTCTATCAGAGTGTTGGTTTCTTCTGTAGTCTCGGTCATCACTTTTTTCATACTTCTTTTCATAAGATCTGTCATTGTTTCTTTCATCCTTTCTCTTGTGAGGGCATCTAACAGAAAAATGTCCAATTTCTTTACAATTAAAACATACCAATGGTAATTTACCTTTATATCTTCATTTACCTCTATGTAATCTCCTAGCCACTAGTTCTTCAAGTTCATCAAGTTTGTGTTCATCACTATTACTATCACTATCATTTCTCATAGTGTGTTTGTTACTAGATTTGCTCATTTTTAGAGAAGACTTGAATGCAGACTCAATTGTAGGTAAGACGCTATTGTCATAGTTGTTCATCTCAAATGAAATAAGTCTACCAATCAAACTATCAAGAGTAACATTGTTATTTTCTACTGCTCTCATTTCTTGAATTGCAGATACTCTATTAGCATAAACATGTAGTAAGGTTATCAGAATTTTACTTACAATCATTTCTTCCTCAAGTACTCCTCCTACTCCATGGATAACATTAACAACTTCTTTGATTCTTCTACTATACTGAGTGAAGTTATCTCCTTCTTTCATTCTCAGGTCATCAAACTTTCCTCTTAGGCTTTCAGCTTTAGCTCTCAACACATTGGTGTCTCCTCCATGTACTAGCTTGAGTTTGTCCCACATTTGCTTTGTAGAGGTGCATGATTTCACATCTTCAAATTCAGCATCACTTAGTGAAGAAGCAAGTTCTATCATCATAGAATTGTGTTCATGTTTCTCTCTCAATTGATCAATAGTCAGAAGTCCAGTAGGTGCAATATATTTAGTATACAAGTGTTGTGTAACATCATTTCCAATACCAGATAGATGAAGTCTTATCCTACTTTTCCATGATGCAAAGTTTTCCTTGTTCAACTTAGGCACATCCCTTTTACTCATCTTGTGATCTTTAGCTTAAGCCCTTTAAACTTTTCTTCCAAGCACCAAAGCTCTGATACCAATTGTTAGAATAACTAAGGGGGGGCAGGGGGGGGGAGCGGGGGTTTGAATCAGTGGCCTTAAAAATTAATCCCAAAAATCTAACCAAAACTTATCTCTCAAATATAATACCCTCTAGTTATCTTTCATTCCATCAAGATGTATTCCATAAATAACTTTAACAAATATAACATGCTTGGTTAGATTTACTGTTTATCTTTTTTAGAATTTACCGACTAACAGTAAATAAACTTAGTGTTAACCGACCAATCCAGTTTCAATAATGTGTAAAGAAAAATATAAATTCTATGAAACATATACATATTTGACACATAGATTTTAACATGGAAATCCAATATGGGATAAACCACCTAGGATTGGTAACCCAAAATATTTTCACTCTTCTAAAGTGAGCTTGGTGAAGAGCCAACCCTGTTAAAGGTTACAATACACACTGTTAAGTGCGACCTTGTTAGAGGATTTAAAAGTAACAGTTTGTCTTTTGACCTAGCACTCACTATGTTGTCAATAAGAAAACCTTTTGATACTCTTGAGTATCTCAATACAATAAGGAATGTTAAATCCCACTCGGTTAAGAGATTTTTCTGAATCAATTGTTAAACTGATACAGTAAAGGATCTGTTCAAAATACAACTTTATCTCACAAATATTCAGTTCTATTGTTAGTCCAATAATACCTCTCTGGTCAATATTCACTTCAATTCCTTTGCTTTCTTTCTTTCTTCTACTCGGTGAATGTTTAGTCCTTTGTTGCTTGGTGTCTACAAAATTCCTTGGCTCTGTTCTTCATCCTATATGTTTAGATTTGCATGAAGAATTCTATATTCACCAGAACATATTCAAAATTCCTCTCTTTTCATAATGAATTCCTTATCTCTTTATATAGACATTATTAGCCACTCAATCTCCTTATTTTTATCATAGATCACTTCTTGATCTGTAAAACTTGCCATGCTTTGCTTTATCTCGTAAAGCTCTACTTTAGTTTTATTCCACAAATCTCTCTTTGATAACTGTGAATAAAATGTCCTTTAAATCTCTTTCCATTCTTTAGTTTAACTGATCGTAAAAAATAAAGCAATCAATCATTCAATCACTAAATATAGCTCTGCCAGCTAAGTAGTATTGTTGTTCTTTAACCTCAGTTCTGTTCAGGCATCATCTTCAATTGTGCTCAGTCATCAACTCCAGTTTACTACGGTGCTTGGTATACACTTTCTCAGTAAATAATTGATCGGTAAACACTGTGAACTGCTCGGGGTTCGCTGTCCGTCGGTGTTCACTGTCACTCGGTATATACTAAATTTTTATATTTTACCGACAACATAAACTTCATCTCTTCAGTTCTTCAAGGTTATGATTGATATGTGTATGAATAATCATACCATATCAAGTTGATATCAATGACAATACAATACATTAACTAATTTAATGTCTTACATTCACTTTTGCATCTCGGTGATCATCAACTTATAATCTTTAAACATTCAATCAGTTATATTTCATCATGCTCCATGTATTTCCCAACCATCATATATACCCACTTACCACAATGTCTCATTCATATATTCCAATGCTCCATCTATTTCCCATAAAATTCTACATCCTTTATTATAAAAATGTCTAATACCAACATATTTACTGAAGCAACAATCAATAACATTGTCCAAAGTGTTACATCTTTACAAAAACTTGCTTCCATCTTTCAATCCAAATACAACATCCCTACTTGTGAAATTGCAAGCTCATTATCTAATGGCATCATTCATGTCATTATCCTTCAATACATGGAAATATATACATTGGAGGCATACAATGGAAAAGGTGATCCCTTGACTCATGGTAAGACTTTTCAAACCTTGTTTAGTGACTTCTAATGATCACAAACTTATTGCTAAATTGTTTACTAGGCATTTAGAGATAAGGTCTTACAATGATTTTTTTCTTTGCCTCCTTATTCTATTGATTCATTTCAAAAACTTGATAATGATTTCATTCATCAATTTCAATATAATATTGGTCCTTAATTTTTTTAACTGATTTGATTCATTGAAAGAAAGGAGTTAAGGAAGAAGTGACTTATATGATTAGTAGATTCAAATATTTGCATGCTCAAATTTCTTGTCTTGTGTCTGACATGGATGTTCAATGTACTTTCATTTCTAATTTACAAAAATACATTACAAATAAGTTATTGTTTTCTGAACCAAACAAAAAAAGTTATTATTTTACGAGTTTACCTCTTTTACCTAATAATGTGCAGTGCTTAATAATTATTAGCTTCAAGCGATCCAGATCGAGTCATTCGCTCCAATGGCTCCAATTGATAAGAATGACGCCTCTTAGTAGTCTTAAGAAAAGTTTAGAAAACCCAACTAAATTTTCATCAAGATCAATAATTATTCCAACAATGTTGGTGTGCAAGTGAAAAATGCAACATCAGGTCTAGCTCCTTTGTCATCTATTTTCAAACCATCTCATAATTTTGTAGCTCTTTCTAAATCTTTTCATAATGTTATGTAGAAGTTTCTTAATGTTAATATTTTGAAACTTCCTTCCATCAAAATTATTGACCCTTCCAAACCATTTTCATCTTTCCATGATCCCAAAGCCTTTTTTTAATACCATCGTTAGTCTGGCCATGATATTGAAAAGTGTTATAACTTGAAACATAGTTTACAATAGGAAAATAAAGCAATGCAAAGAGGTAGATTACTGCTCCTTTCCAAACTTGCACATTAATAAGGAAAATGTCCCAATAGGATTAGGTAGGTCCTAAGAACTAAATGAGTCAATGATCCTTTGATGTATATGTACTATGTGAAAAATGGGGAGAGGGAAAATGAATGTGATAAACGCAATGTAGAAGGCTGAATAGGCAGATATAAACAAATCAGGAAATTACAAACTGCTAAATAACTGCCAGAAACCAAAATTGACTTGAATTGGGATCCAGAGAATAAAAATAACTTATGGTATCAATTTGAGCAGAAAATACAAGGAGTGGAACAATTTTTTCTATGTTTTCGGTGTTTTTGCCTGAAAATTTTAGGGTTTCTCCATCACATCCTTGATCTTTTTGTAAAAATTATTACATATGTGCAACCTATTCCTATTGTAATTTTTTCTCTTAGAGGTGTTGAAATTCATGTTTTTTAATTGATGTCAACATATGTTTTAGTTGAATACTTTAGAAGTCTCAGACAGACTGGTTATCACTAATACAGACAAGACTGACAGACGCATATAGACACTATAGAGACTTTTAGAGCATGCGAGCACATATCTATATAAGGGGATGAGCATAGATCCTATATCTAAGATTGTTTGTCATGATTTTACTGTTTACATAAGTTATAGTTGTTTTGGTAAAGACTGGTTACATATCAGTGACAGAGGATTATGACAAAGTTGGTCTCTGAGTTTTTGGGATAACTTGGATGCAAGCATGTGTTATGATATGTGAGCTTGAGGCATGGTAGAAAACATGTTGAAGAATGTTATTTGTGATTCTTGTGTCATTGGATTATTGGTGACGTCAGCTGTGGCATATGATCTTACGAAGACCTATTTGTGGCCGACTACAGTGATGTAACGTGTTTAAAGGATGATGAGTATGGATTATGGATCTTGCAGTGTAATTGATGATTTGTATTTGATGTTTACTTTTTTAAGCTGCACTATGTATCTTAGCAAGGGTCCATGTAATTATTTATGCATTGGGGAAGTCTTAACATGCCGACCTAATTTCTTATTGTAACTTGTATAAAGGAGAGTTGTTTCTTGATGGGGCGATGAGTGTGTATGATCATGATGTTGTGAGCTTGTAATTATGAAGTCTGCTAGATGCAGAGAAGAGACAGTGATTCTACTGAACTTGATTGGAACTGTTTAGGCAAAGCAAGTTGTTATCAGTTAGTTTACCGGTTATTGTATACTTCTATTTATATACTTTGGACAATGAGTCTAAAAGGTGGATCTAACCTTCTCATTTGGGCAGTGGGCCTCTTATTTCTCTTTACCCCTAACAGGGTCTGTCCTTTAACAAGGACTATGTAATGTATGTAAAATCAACTCCTAACATGGATAGATCTCCTAACAGGGATACAATATTTTTAGTGCATTATTTGTGGGTGCTAATTTGCACTAGGGCTTTTCCCTTAACAAGGTTTTCCTCGACAACAATTTCTTGTGTTATGATGTTTCTTTTGATGTGTTCAGATTTGCATTGAGTAATTATTTTATAAGTTTAAAGTTTAATGATTTGGCACACAACTAATTTACCCCCCCCCTCTCTCAGTTGTGTTGGGAGATGATTATTTCTAACACTTGGTATCAGAGCTTGTGGTCCTCTGAGAGAAACCTTAACATCTTAAGGTGATCTTGAAGATGACGTTCCATAGGAAGGAGAGTCTGAAATCTGATGCTAAATTTTTTGACACTTGGAAGAACAAGATGAGAACTCACCTGCTCTACTGAGGAATTTATTATTGGATGATTACAAAGAAGGATGAGAAGATCAAGCCTGAAGATGAATTAGAAAATGATATTGAAGATGAAAAGAAGTTATTTACTTGTAATATGGTTGCAAGAGAAGCATTGATCAATGCGCTCTTTGAGAGTTAATTTATAGAGGTTAAAGTCTTGGATTCTGCACATATATGGACAAGACTAGAGAAACTATATGAATGAGATAAGTTTACTAAGCAGGCAAAGTTGCAGAATTGGAAGACTAAAATGGAGAGTTTGAGAATGCAAGATGATGAAAATGTCAGAGCATATGTACAGAGGGTTACAAAGATTGTTACAAGGATTAGAAACTTGGGAGGCACATATACCAAAGAAGAAGTGATTGCAAAGATTCTCAGATCTTTGACACCTACCTACAAGACTAAAGTACAAGTGATAGAAGAGATCATACTTTGACAATGAACTTCAACAAAGAGATGTTGATTGCTAATTTGACCACCTATGAGGCTGCAAAGCTGGAGGATACATTACCTAAGGTGGAATCTACATTCAAGATGACTATGCACAATGACAAAAATACTTTATCAAGTCTTGCGAGGACCAACAGAGGTAACAAGTATGAAGAGCTTGGTGAATATGCTGGTGATTGGGCAAAAATAGAGGAAGAGGAAAGGAAACTAGATGAACTTGTGGCCTTGATCGTAAGAAGAAAAAAGAGGGGTAAGGGTAAATTTAAAAGGAAAGTTACACCTGAAGAGTTTTTCATGAAATAAAATTGGTCATTTTTCATCTAGATGTCCTACAAGGGTTCCTAAGAATAAACCTAAGTTTCATAGGTCTAATTATTCTAAGGATAAGGAATGTTACTATGCTAGTGAAGGTGCGTCTGATGATGATGTTGTGGATTAAGATGAAATTGGATTTATTTCTATTAAAGATGATGAGCCTATTCATGAATAAAGAGCCTTAGTTTTGCATGTTGAAAAGAAATCAAAATGGATGATAGACAGTGGTTGTTCACATCATATGACTGGTGATAAAAATAAGTTTGTTTAGCTAACTAAATATGATGGTGGTGTATTTATTTTTGGTGATAACACTCCTAAATTGATAATTGGAGTAGGTTTGATTTATATTGACGGTAAAACTAACATTGATGATGCCTTGCTTGTTGATGGACTTGAGAAAAAAAAATTGTTGAGTGTTGGAAAACGTGTAGACAAGGGCTATCATTTGAAGTTCAATGATGGGAAACGTACTATCAGAAGTTAGACAAGAGATTTGATCACATCAGGTATAAAGATAAGAGGTAATATGTTGAGTTGAATACTATAGAGGCTACTTGTTTTGTTGCAAAGGTTGATGACAGTTGGTTATGACATAAAAGGTTATGTCATATAAGTTTTGATAACATTGTGAAAGCAAGTATCATAAATGCAGTTAGAGATTTACCAAAAATTGTGAAACCTTCTAACACCATGTGTAGAGAGTGTGTGATGGGAAAATAAACTAGAAGCAGTTTTTAGAGAAAATATTACTCAACAAAGGAGAAGTTGGATCTGGTACATAGATATCTCTATGGTCCCACAAGAACAAGATCTTACTATGGTGAAAGGTACTTTATACTCTTTCTTAATGACTATTCTAGGATGATGTGGGTTGCATTTCTTAAAGAGAAGTATAAAGATTTTGATAAGTTTAATATTTTCAAAGGAAAAGTTTAGAATGAATCAGGTCTGAAGATAAAATGTTTAAGGTCAGATAGAGGTGGATTGTTTACATTAGAAGTGTTTAATACCTACTGTGAAGAACATGACATATATATACAAAAATCATCTCCTAGGACACCATAGCAAAATGGGATTGCAGAGTGAAGGAACGTAACTATATTAGATATTTCTAGGACTATGTTACTTGAAGGGAATGTGTTGCATGTGCATTAGAGAGAAGCTATTAATAATGCAGTCTACACTTTAAACATAATTCAGATCAGAAGGTACCAATAAGACACCCTATGAACTTTGGTTTAATAATGCTCCTACTGTAAAATACTTAAGAATATTTGGTAGAAAATGCTATAGCAAAAGGGACAATGAGATAGGAAAGTTTGATGCTAGAAGTGATGAAGGAATTTTCCTTGGTTATTCCACTAAAAGTATGGATTCTTAGTATTTCAATCTAAGGTTGAGGAATATAGTTGAAAGTGCTAATGTAAAAATTGATCAGAGGTTTCAGATTCAGGAAAGAATGTATGAGTGTAATCAGATCCCAGAGAATAGGGAGATTACTGCAAGTTAAGAGGAAACTCTTGAGATTGATAATGGAATTGAGGTATGGTTGAATTATTCTATTGAAACTCCAAATACACCAAGGTATGTTCAGAGGAATCATCTTGAGAATAAAATTATCGGTGATGCAAATAAAAGTATGATGACAAGATCTAGAATAAGAAATGAGATTTGTTTGATTTCACAAGTAGAACCGAAAACTATTGATGAGGCATATAGAGATGAATCTTGGACTAAAGTAATGTAGGAAGAATTGGATCACATAGAGAAAAACAACACTTTGGAATTGGTTCCTAGACCTAAGGAAAATAATGTTATGGGAACTAAATGGGTTTTTAGAAACAAAATAAATGAAGAAGGTATGGGTGTAAGGAATAAGGCTAGATTGGTTTGTAAAGGATACTCACAATAAGAAGGCATAGAATTTGAAAAACCATTTGCTCCTATTTATAGACTAGAAGAAATAAGATTATTCCTTTCTTATTCAGCACACAAAGACTTTATGGTATAACAGATGGATGTGAAATCTGCATTTCTCAATGACGATCTAGAGGAAGAAGTCTACATTGAGCAACCTGATAGTTTTTCCTCGACAGAAGAAAAAGACATGGTTTTCAAGTTGAAAAAGGCATTGTATAGACTAAAACAAGCACCTAGAGCATGGTATGCTTGTTTAGACAAGTATTTACTACATCTTGGTTTTAGAAAAGGTAGTGCAGATAGTAATTTGTATTTGAGAACTAGTGAAGATGGAATCTTAATGGTTGAAGTCTTTGTAGATGAAATTATTTTTGGAGGTAATGATGAAACGAGTAAGAAGTTCTCTGAGGAAATGAAAAGTGAATTTGAAATGTCTATGATTGGTGAAATTAATTTTTTCCTTGGTTTGCAAATTACTCAAAACAAACATGGTATTTTCATCTCTCAAACCAAGTATCTTAAGGAATTGTTGAAAAAGTTTGGAATGGAAGATTGTAAACCTGTTGGAACACATATGATTATTGGTTTCAATATTACTACTACTGATGAATCTCAAAATGTTTTTTCAGACAAAATATATATCCATGATTGGAGGTTTACAATATCTAACTCACACTAGACCAGACATTGCCAATGCAATTGGAATTGTTGCGAGTTTCCATGCAAATTCTAAAGAGACTCATCTTGTTGTAGTAAAGAGGATATTCAGATATCTTAAATGAACATTGGAATATGGTTTATGGTATGAAAAGTCTGATAATTTTACTTTGCATGCTTATACTGATGTCGATTGGGCAGGAAGTGTTGATGATAGAAAAAGCACAAGTGGTGGTGCTTTTCTCCTCGGAAAGAGGTTGGTTTCATGGTTAAGTAAGAAGCAGGATTGTATAGCTCAATCTACTGTTGAATTAGAGTATGTTACTACTACTATAAATTGTACACAGATTGTTTGGATGAAGTAGATGCTAAAGGACATTGGGATAACCATTGAAGAGCTAGTGGTTATACATTGTGATAATACAAGCATAGTGAACATGTCAAAGAATCATGTTATGCATTCAAAGACCAAACACATTTCAATCAAATACCACTTCTTGAGAGACAAGGTTGGAGAAAATGAAGTTATATTAGTGTACATCAGTACAAAGGAGAAAATAACATATATATTCACAAAACCTTTGTGAAAAGATGCCTTTGAATATCTCAGAGGTATGCTTGGGGTGAGAAACCCTCCTTGAAAGAATTAAATGATGCAGAAATGCATCAATCCAGCAACTATCAGAGCTATATTATTCTGAATACTTGATGCTTGGATCCAATCCTCAGGGGGAGTGATTGCAGGAACACAACATAACACATTTGGGTGATCAAGCACCTGGTTTTTGTAGGCATCAAGATTTGAAAAAGCTACACTTTGAAGAGGTGGGATGGAAGGAGAAGGATAGAGATATGGCACCCTTTTATATTGATTTTAAAGGGGGAGAGATACAAGTAAAAAATCCCTACTATTTTAGGGGGAAATGTGAAGAGGATATTAAGAAGATTATATTAAAAAGGCTACTTTTGGATTGATGATTTTTCACATATCTTGCCATCAATTACAAAGGGGGAGATTGTTGTAATTGTTTCTGTTAGACATGTTGAAATTCATTTTTTGTCATTGATGTCAACATATGTTTCGGTTGAATACTTTTGAAGTCTTAGACAGACTGTTATCACTAATATAGACACGACTGATAGATGTTTATAGACACTATAGAGACTTTGAGAGCATGCAAGCACATATCTATATAAGGGGATGGGCATAAATCTTATATCTAAGATCGATTGTCTTGATTTTAATGTTTGCATAAGTTATAGTTGTTTTGGTAAAGATTGGTTACATAGAAGTGATAGAGGATTATGAAAGAGTTGGTCTTTGAGTTTTTGGGATAACTTGGATGTGAGCATGTGTTATGATATGAAAGCTTGAGGCATGGCAGAAGACATGTTGAAGAATGTCATTTGTGATTCTTGTGTTGTTGGATTCTTGGTGACGTCAGCTGTCGCGTGTGATCTTGCAAAGACCTATTTGTGGCCGACTACAATGATGTAACGTGTTTAAAGGATGGCGAGCATGGATTATGGATCTTGGAGTGTAATTGATGATTTGTATTTGATGTTGTATGCCTCTTCTTTCATGATTCATGGTTCCTAAGATTTCCAAAGGCGAGGGTTAGTAGCAAAGGTTTTACAATGATAGAAATAAAGTACACAAGAACTACTAATAACGAATAACTTGAAACGTAACCAATAAAATGTACAAGCAATGAAAGGAAAACAAATGAATGCAAACCCCAAAGTGCTTGAAGCTTCTATTGTCTCTCTCTACTCCTTCCGAAATGCTATTTTTGATGCTCAGTATTGGTGTGGCAACATCTATGACTTGAGAAGTGTCGAGAATTTGCTAATTGAAACGGGTGTGTGATCGCAAGATGGCTTGAATGCTAGAACCAAACTGACATAGTAATGGTGCACGAGAGCTTGAAATTCTAGATCCTTCAAATGGTTATGAAGGGTTTATTATATAGGAATTGGGGATGAAATGAACGGTTGAGATCAATCCCAGAGATAAGGAGATGTACGGTTGAGATCAAAGGGAACTGGAGAAGCCATCAGAAAACTCCACCTTTTTATTTGGTAAAGAGGAGACAGAGTTTGGTTGACTGAAGAGCTAATTGCGAGTTACCTTTTTGAACTGAAGAGGTGGGTGAAGTTACCCATGTGGACTGGAGAGGTGGGTGAAGTTACCCATGTGGATTGGAGAGATGGGTGGAGTAACCCATGTGATCTGATTGGAGTTATCTCT
>MU227211.1:332581-345767 GCA_018584345.1 Thuja plicata
CTATATGCCCCCTCAACAAATTAAGCATAGAAAATGCGTCAGATGAGCATTAATTTGTTGAAAATATGAATCACTATATGATGATGATGAATGCATTCCTATGTTAGTTATGATGTTATTGATGATGAATGCATTGATTATATGATTTACTATGCACATGTTTTGGAATTTTCTTATGCAATAAATGAATGCAATCTACTATGCACAAACATTTTGAGTAATACATGTGTTAGTTAGAAGGAAGTTAGTTTGGAATGTGATATCTGGGATTGATTGATAGATATGGAATGATAGAAAGGAAATTTTGAATTTTTTTTATAGATATGAATTGATAGAATGGATGAGTGAGCCAACGCTGCCGCGTTTCCAAATTTTGTCATCATTGCATCTTTTTTATTTTTTTAAAATTTTGAAGAGTGTCCAATGCATCCAGATCACATACCATCTGGATACTGCCATGACCTCTTGATAAGAGAAAGGAGTAGAGAGATTGAATAGAAAGAGAACTTAGTGCACCCAAATATTGACCATCTGGGTTCAGCCTTGTTCCCTGTTTGAAAAGAAAGAGAGCTAAAAGCACCCAGATATTGACCAACTGGATACCTCTTTGTCCTCTGAATAAACTAAAAAAATGGAAACAAAGATAGAACTCCTATGCACCCATAGTCTATCTGGGTAACACCGTGAGCTCTTGATTCTGTAAAGAAAAGCCAAAGCAAACAAGATAGAACTCCTACGCCCCTAGAGTCCATCTAGATGGCATCATGAGCTCTTGATTGCAACATAAAAGAAAAGACCATAGAAACCAAGATAGAACTCCAATGCACTGAGAGTCCATCTGAATAGCGCTACGAGCTCTTGATTCTATAAACCAAACAAGCAAATAAAAGAGAAGGAATATCCAATTATTTCCCAGGGTTAAGCTCAGATCGTGGAACTATGCGGCTGCCAGATAAGTGAGAGCGCCTACCGCATTTATCCTAAATCATCATAGCCCTAAATCAAAATGAACATTCAACAGACAACAATCAAAGAAAATAGGTCATGATCTATCATAGCTACTCTCCTCACATGGTGGATCCTAGAGTAGTGTAAGAACATAACCATGAAATATAGACTGACATCTTACCGATTGACTGACCTATTCAACATTTTTTGGATGGTTCCTTGATGCAATTGGATTCTCTTGATTGTCTCAACTCTTTTGATAGGCTTGATTGGCTTGATTGCTTGAGTGTGTCTGGTTTCAATAATAGATTACTCATATAAGACTGACTTGTCTGGTTTGAGTGTATCCATCACTATGTAAGATGATTGATTGATTGTGATCGTGTTGGCAGCTGATCAAGCTATGTCAGATGGGCCCCATGCTGGTTCACAAAGCTCATGATTGTGACATTTGATAAATTGTCTTGGTCGCCAGTTGCTTGCTGATTGATTTGATAGATTGATAAAGCTGTGTCAGATGAGCCCAATGCTGATTCACAAAGCTCATGATTGTGACTATTGATTGACCAGGCATGATTTCCCTTTGCTCTCTTGATAACCAAGTTGGTTTTATTGCTTGGGATTTTGCAATTTTTTGATTGTTTTTGATAAAGATTGATTTTCTCAAAACATTTTGATCTTTTTAGGATTTTTGAAGAGTTTCCAATTTTTAGGGATTTTTCAGGATATTTAGAATTTCCCCCTAGTCTGGTGGACCAGTAGTAACCATGGATAAGTCTGGTGCTCAGAGGGGTTTGTGCTTCTAGATATAGCTTGGGTAGTCAGTCTTGCATTTGAAATGTGCTCAAGCTTTTGGAGCTCATTGATGGTGAATCCAGATTTGAACAATCGGCGCCTGTTTGCTAGGTTTTCACCAAGGTACCTACCCAATAGTGCCTATTTGCTAGGTTTTCACTGAGAGAGCGATTTTGTTTCTCTTTACTTTTTTGCTTTTTTTTTTATTTTTTTGTTGTCGCCAATGCGCCTATTTGCCAGGTTTTCACCAAGATAACATTTTGTATTTTCTAATTTTTTTGGTATTTTCTAGATATGTAGATAGGTGCCTTAACCATAGAGATGTCAAGGGTAGAACCTCTTGAGGTGCATGATGTTGATGTATCCAGGGAGTTGATCTCCTTCTGGTGTCACCAGTATGAATGCCCCACTCTGAGTAGAGCTGACAATGATAAATGGTCCTAGCCAGTTAGGTTCCAACTTTCCAAGGTTGACTCACTCTGCTTGGTTCTTTTGATTTTCCATGAGGACAAGGTCTCCTACCTCAAATTTTAGTGGCTTCACCTTCTTGTGATAGTTTCTTCTAAGGAAATTTTGATAGCCTTATAAGTGGTTGAAGGCATGTTGTCTTCTTTCATCTAGTAACTCCAGTTCACTGAGCCTTGCTACTCTGTAGTCTTCATCTGTAATCAGGTTCTTCAAAGATATCCTTAAGGATGGGATTTCCACTCTGAGGGGTAATACCGCCTCTAAGCCATAGACTAGGGATAAAGGAGTGGCTCCTGTTGGTGTTCTTACACTAGTTTTGTATGCCCATAATGTGAGACTAAGCTGTAAATGCCAGCCTCGCCCTGATTCATTCACTGTTTTCTTCAATATTTTCAAGATTTTCTTGTTTGTAGCTTTGGCTTGGCCGTTCCCTTGAGGATAATAAAATGAGGAGAACCCTTGCTTGATATGGAATTGTTCACATAGCTCTTCAACATCCTTGTTTTGGAAAGGTGTACCATGATCTGTCAAGATAGTTTGAGGGATCCTGTATCGATAGATAATGTGGCTAAGTATGAACATTTCTATTTGCTTTCCAGTTATGTAAGTGAGGGTAATTTATTCGACCCACTTGGTGAAGTACTTTGTTGCTGCTATGATGTATTTGTGTCCATTTGATGAAGAAGGTGTAATTTTGCCCACTAGGTCAAATCCCCACATGGAAAATGGCAATGGTGATGTGATAGGATTTAGTTCTTGGGCTGGTGCATGGATGAGGTCTCCATGAATCTGACACTGTATACACCTTTGTACATGTTTGTGTGCATCTATCTCTATTGTGGGCCAATAGTATCCCATGCGGATGATCTTCTTAGCTAAGCTATTTCCACCTCTGTGGGTTCCACAAATTCCTTCATGTACGTTGTACAAAGCTCTTTGGGATTCTGTGGAAGTGAGACATCGTAGTAGCGTTCCATCTAGACTTCATCTATATAAAGTAGTTGAGAGGATGGTATACCAAGAGGCTTGGCAGATGAGGGAATTTCTCTAGTTTATAGACAAGTTGGGACGTAAGACACTATTTTGGAGGTAGTTGTATACATCTTGGTACCACGGGGATTCAGGACCAACAAGGACACATGTTGATTCTGTGATGGATGCTTGATGTGATGGCACCAAGAGTTTCTCTACTAGAAACTAGAATCTTGTTTCATTACCTGGCATATCAATCAATGATGCTATGGTATCCATCACGTCTGCAACTTTGTTTTGTGCTTGTGGGACTTGCTCAAAGAAGATGTAATGGAATTTGGTGCTTAATGTTCCCATCTGTGCTCTGTATGGTATTAGCTTCTCATCTTTGGTCATATAATCATTGTTGACTTGACTAATGACCAACTGCAAATCTCCAAAGACCTTAAGGTTCTTGATTCTCCATTGAATTGCTATCTTTAAACCGATGACCAGTGCTTCATATCCTGCTATGTTGTTTGTGCAGGGGAAGTTGAGTCTGAAAGGCTTTGGAATTGTATCATGATCTGGAGTGATTAACACTATCCCTACCCCCCGCACCATGGTTTGTGCACGACCCATCAAAGTATAGTTGCCATACCTCGATCATTGGTTTTAGTGTCATAATAGATTCATCAGGAAAGTCAGAAATAATAGGTTGATGGTCCTGAATGGGTGACTCTGCTAGTTGATCCACAATAACTTGCCCTTTGATGGCCTTTATGTCTATGTACTCAATGTCAAACTCAGTTAGGATCATTACCCACTTTTCCAGTCATCCAGTGAGTTCTGCCTTGCTTAGGAGGTACTTTAAAGGATAAATATGTGCGATCAACTTTGTTTGGTGACTCAACATATAATGTCTCAGCTTCTGGGAAGCGAAGACAACTACAAGGCATGAATTTTCAAATGGTGTATAGTTTAGCTCATAATCTACCAATGTTCTGCTTAGATAGTAGATGGCCCTTTCTTTACCTGTGTCATCATGTTGTGCCAAGAGTACACCTAATGCTGATTCTATTGCTGAGATATACATAAGAAATGGTCTACATTGGACTGGTGGCACCAATATAGGAGACTTGAGGAGGTAATCCTTGAATATTTGGAATGCTTGTTCACATTGCTCTATCCATATGAATTTGATGTCTTTGTGCAGTAGATGTTGGAATGGGTGGCACTTGTCTGCTAGCTAAGTTATGAAGTGCCTGATTGATTGGAGCCTTCCTTGTAACCCTCTTAGTTGCCTCAAGTTTGATGGTGGAGGCATGTCCAATATTTCTTTGAATTTCTCAAGGTCTACTTCGATGCCTCTACGTGACACTATGAACCCCAGTAACTTTCCTGCTATGACACCGAATGCACATTTCTTTGGGTTTAAATGAACTTTGTATTCCTACATTCTGTCAAAGATTGGTCCCAATACTTGTAGATGATCCTTGTGAAGCATTGACTTGGCTAGTATGTCGTCCACATAATCTTCCATTGTTTTGTGGATAAGATCATGAAATATAGTTTTCATAGACCTTAGATATGTCGCGCCAACATTTTTGAGACCAAATGACATGACATTCCAACAGTAAGTGCCCCAAGGACATGTGAAAGCTTTTTTATGTTGGTCCTCTAGTGTGGTCCTTATCTGATTATACCCTGAGAAGCCATCCATGAGTGATAGCATTTGATGTCCAGCATGGTTAGATCTACTATTATATCAATGTTGGGAAAGGAAAGTCATCTTTGGGACAAGCTATGTTGAGATCCCTAAAGTCTGTGCAAATTTGTATCTGACCACTATGCTTTGTAACTGGTACCAAGTTAGATATCCTGTCTACATATGGTATAGGTCTTATGAACTTAGCATCCAGGAGCTTCTTCAATTCTACTTTCACTATCAATGCCACATGGGGATGCATCTTTATCAGCTTTTGCTTGATAGGTTTGGCGTTGGGTAGCAACGGGAGATGGTGTAGTACTAGCTATGGATCTAACCCTGGCATATCCAAGTAGGACCATGCAAAATTGATCATCCTTGCTTTAAAGAAGCTGATAAATTGTTCTCTCTCCTCAGGGGTGAGTGATTTTTCCAAGTATATGTTCTTTGGGTTCTTGTCATCTCCCAAATTGACTTCCTTTGTTTCTTTTAATTGTAATATCGATTTATCCTTTGTCAAGGGGAGGAGTTCCTTCTTTCCGTCTTCTAGCGTCTCAGTGAGGTTTTCACTAGAAGATACGTCTTGTTTTAGCTTTTTATCATTTTTTTTTGTTATTTTTTCCCTTTGTGGACTGGAAAGAGGAGTGACGTCCCCTAAATATGCCACTCTGTTGAGGTCAATGGTGAAGCCTTCCTTGTGGACTGTTGATGGCATGCCTTCCCTAAGTCCCATGAAATCAGCAATAGCCTCATCATTCTCAAAGACATCTAAATCAAGTGGTCCTTGTTGATCCCACTCTATTATCTCTGGGTGTACAAGACAAATACTTTCATGGTTTTTTGACTCTAGTTGATTGAAAGGGACTACAAATATGGTTCCTACAAAAATGGACTGTGATGTGGATGCACCACTTGAGGGATGATAAATGACATGATTATCTATGCAGGGTTGTTCGGCAATGGATAGTTGGTCAAATAAGTCTTCTAGGTTTATGATAATGTCTGACCGAGGGTAATAATCTGGGATCAACAGTTTAGAGTCGTGAAGGGATCTCCACTCATACTCATGGGAGTAAGTCTTGATAGAATGCTTGTCAGATGTCTCACTTCCTTTGTTATCATCAATTTCTATGTGAAGGTCTATTCGGGTTTGTGTGGTTCCCTCTTCGGTGGGCAAAAATTGTGCTAGTATGTTGCTTATCAAGACATGTTCTGTGTTGTGCCCCCGATGCATCTCTGCTATTTGTTCCTGATCAACTTGGATGTCTTGGATTATAGGACCAACTCTTTGTTTCCCATAGCCTAACCCTCTCTTGTTTCTCTGGGTTGGCGGGAGAGACAATTCCATTATGCCTTGTTGTCTTGCCCCCAGGCCGATTGTACCATCATACCTGAATCTTTGCAACATTGTATAACCATTACCATAGTTTGACAGGGGTAGGGTTTGTCGGATTGTATCTTGTGGGTCTTGGTATAACCATGTACTAATATCTTGTTCAAATGGCTTTTCTTCTGCTATGTCTCCCCATCTGACAAAGGTTGTGGGCGGACATCTGAATAGAATAGGTTGCAGAGTTTCTGTTATAATAACAGGTTGTGGAATTCCATAAGTTCTTGGGCTCGAAGGCATGTGTGTGATGTTTAAAGCCTCTTCATATCTATACTCACCATAGACTTTGTCAGTGATTGATATTTTGCCCGCTTTCCATGTGACATCCTTAGGATTTGAATCTAAAGAGGAGGGAATACTTGCGTCTTGGTTAATGACTATCTTTCCTGTTGTTTGTGTGACATCCTTAGGATTTGAATCTGAAGAGTATGGGATGCTTACATCTTGGTTTGAGGGTACCTGGTTATCAGTGCTAATTTGGACCGCATTACAGTATTGGAAAGGATTGGGATCTCCCTCTATGATGATTTCCTCTCCCTGGTGTGGGAACTTGATGCATTGATGGTACATCAAAGGTATGGCTTGCATTTCATGTATCCAGGGTCTCCCTAGTAGCATGCTGTATCCCAACTCAAGATCTAGGATCTAGAAGGGAGTGTTTTTTACCACTGGACCGATACAGACAAGTAGAATGATAATATCTTTAAAGGACCTTTCCTCTTCATCATAAGCTCTAATATTTATCCTCCTTGTGACATCAATTCTTGATTCTGAATAGCTCAATTGCTTGATTAAATTTAGAGTATAGATGTTTAACCCAGCTCCACCATCGACAAGGACCCTACAGATAGCAATTTTGTGGACCTGGACTAGTAAGTGCAAAGGATCATTATGTAGGGGTTTATGCGGCGGCATGTCACAGTCTGTGAATGTGGCATATTTGTTAGCAGTTATATGGTTAACAATCATTTGGAAGCTCTCGGGTGTTATTTCCCTTGGGACAACTGCATTCTGAAGGGCTTGGTCAAGTGCCAGTTTATACTGCGGAGATATGCACAATAGGTCAAACATGGAAATCTAGGTAGGTGTGTGCTTTAGTTGATCCACTATGCTTGGCTGTGGCTCTGAGTTTGCTTTAGGATTGGCAGATACAGTAGATGAGGATGGTATTCCTTGCAAGATGACTCTAGCGCGATGTGTTGTTACAACACATTTGTTACCTTGGTCCTTGATAGTGATTGTATCCACATGGCTATATGAAGGATTGAGGCAATTAATAACATTATCACTGCTGGCATATGTATAGTTGACTTGTTTTTTCTGTCCACCAGACTTGGAGGCTTTTCCCTTGTTATGATCATCAAAGGTATCATTGAAGATAGTGTGATGAGTTGTGCCTTTGGTTTGGGTATTTGTCACATCGATGGCCCCAGTGTCAATCAAATCTTGGATAACATGTTTCAAACAAAAATAGTTAGACATTTTGTGCCCTTTCACCCAATGAAACTCGCAAAAGTCTTTGTCATTATACCACCTTGGTTTGTTTGCATCTTGTTCAAATTCCCTAATTTCTGGGAGAGTGATAGTGTTTGATTGTATCAACTTGCGTAAAGCTAATTCTATTGGCTCTCCTAATGGTTTGAAATCTGATTGCTGGAATTGAAACCATGGTCTGTGTTGATTTTGTTGTTGACTGTTTGACACAACGGTCACTTGTACAGGGGGAGGTTGGTTTTGGGTGTATGCTTGTTGAGTGGGCCCTGTGGGTTGTTGGTTGGCCACAGGTGCACCTTGCAATGACACCTTAGGTTGTGCATAGTTGACTGTCTTCACATCAATGACACCATCGCTAGTGACATTTTTGTTTTTGTTTCACCACTTAGCTTCATCCGTTGCATTTTTGTTTGTATTCATTTGTGTTGGATCTGTAAGGATTCCTCATTTGACTAAGTTTTTCTCACAATGAACTCCTCATTTGATGAGTTGTGTGAAGTTCGGAGCTAACTACAATTTTGTTGTGAATGACATGTCTGGAATTAGATTGTCAACAAACATGACTATTAGGTCTTGATCGGGCACATCATATGTTATGTGGTTTTCCGTATTCCTCCATCTCTATAGGAACTTCACAAAAGACTCTCCATCCTTTTGTTTGATATCGCAAAGGTCCTTGATGCTGACCTTGCGCTCGATGTTATGATGGAAGTGAGCTATGAACTTTTCAGCCAGTTCACCCCAAGACTGAATGCCATGAGGTAAATGCGAGAACCATTCCATTGTTGGTCTGGCTAAGCTTTGTGGGAATAGTCACATTAAATATGTCTCATCATGGGCAACTTCAATGCAACTAGCAAAAAACTCTCGGATACATTCAATAGGGTTGGTATTGCCCCTATATTTGTTGAATTTCAATACCGAGAAGTGATTTGGAAATAGAGACATGTGGAGAGAATGGTCAAAGGGGTATGGGTATAAATCCTCTGTGGTGTAGGATTTTTTTTGCCCATGACTTTGCATATCCATCATTTGGGTTTGAAGGGTTTGCATTTGTTGCATTAACATGTCCATTTGATATTGAGGTTGATGTGTGAGGACGTTCCTTTGTGCTGTAGTGGTTATGAGGATGTGCCTTTGTGTCCGTTGAGTAGGAACATAGGATTTCATCCTGGGGACTTGATATTGATTTCCCACCGAGTGATTTTGAAATTGGGGCACAGGAGTATCCCATGGTGGGTTTTGATGCATTTATTGTTGGGATTGGGAATGCTGTTGTGATTGAAACTGGGGTTGATATTGCTAGGGTTGATATTGTTGCTGTTGAGGTTGGAATTGAGGCAACTGAAGCTGGGGTTGCTGTTGCGGGGTTGGTTTTGAGGCAAATGAAGCTGGGGTTGTTATTGCGGGGGTTGGATTTGTGGCAACTGAAGCTGGGGTTGCTGTTGTGGGGGTTGGATTTGAGGCAACTGAAGTTGGGGTTGCTGTTGAGGGGGTTGGTTTTGAGGCAAATGAAGCTGGGGTTGCTGTTGTGGGTGTTGGATTTGTGGCAAATGAAGCTGGGGTTGCTGTTGTGGGGGTTGGATTTGAGGCAACTGAAGCTGGGGTTACTGTTTCGGGGGTTGGATTTGTGGCAACTAAAGCTGGGGTTGCTGTTGTGAAGGTTGGATTGATCTCGGAATGGGCAAAGGTGTAGGCTTGGGTGGGCATTGACTATAAGGTGTACATGCAGGGATGGATCCCTGTGGGCATGAGGTGTTGATCCCAAGACTAGTAGGAATTGACTGTAGCATCGACATAGTTTCAGAACAGTTGGTGTTTGGTGTGATGGAAGGCATAGCTTGAGAGCTTGATTTCCCTGGCCATGTGACCGAAGGTGGGAGCATACTAGTGACCATAGGTGTGCTCAGTTGCGATCCTATCATGATTTAAGTGGAAGATGTGATGGCTTGGTTCATGCCATTGGTTTGACTGGGTATCGTGTGTTTCAATGTGGGTAATACCAATGGAGGGAAGATTTGAGAAACAACAGGCAATATCTAAGGAGGCTGAGTGGTGTTTTGACCTGCGAGAGGGTTTTCAGGCCATATGGTTGATACACTGAATTCAGCGGGGAGTTTGAATTCCTTCTTTATTAGCATGGCTAAGAAGCATTCGGGATTCCTCTCTACAACAACGTGAACCACTTGTGTGGAATAAGCATCTTTCTCTATATCCTCTAGTTCCTCTTCTGTGACATTTTGGAAAAGAGCTACCCCATGGGGTTGTTCAATGAACAGAGTAGAACTGGTGTTTACAAAAGGGTCGTCTTCTCTCTTTGTTTCCCAAGTGGGGAATCTATTGATATATGACTCATCAGGTTGCATTCTAGCCTTTGACCTTGTGTAAGGCCCTGCATGAGGTGTTTGAGACATAGTGTGGTCCATATTTTGTAACTAAAACAAGTGATATAAATCAAACAAAGAATAATATCCTTTCTAAGGAAGTCCGAGTTATGTTTTGGACAAGGGTAATTCTAAGGACATATTTTGATATATCTTGATCTCAAAGTGGTGGTGATGTAAAAAGATAAGATTTGTCAACCTTTGCCTTGGACAAAGTCGCTTTGATAAAGATGATGATGTTTGATATGATGAGATCAAGGTATTTTGAGTCTGAGTTTTTGAACTAACAATGTTTTTGACAATAATCATGCTTTTCAGAGAAGGGATGATCTTTAATGTTTAGAGATTCACACAATGGTCTTCGCATTTTCCTGGGGTAGACACTAGTTTTGGACACCAAATGAAGATTTCTTTCAAGGTTTTTAGGTTTAAAATAGGTGTGAAATATCTCTGGTCAAGTGCGGCAAAACTCTACCGATTGCAATAAAGTGTATAGTCAATTGCGATACATTATCACCGATTGTAGTAATAAACAAGTCGATTGTGGAAATAAATAGTTAAATTACGGAAGACTTCCTTCAATTGCAGCACAATGTGGGCAATTGCGGTAAAAGAGGAACAGTCTCAAAAAAAGACTAAAAGATGGGTATCATTGCTTGACAATTTTGATATTTTGGAACAATGCTTCTGATTTGCAAGAAAATTGATGTTGACAACCCTAGACTTTAACACATTTGACTCGTTTTGACAGTTTGGATGTTTTGTTTTGCATTTTCAGAAACTGATCAAGGAAACAAGCACAACAGACACTATGTTTTGATGAATGAAGACTGATAATGTGTATGTTCTAAAAAAATTTCAAGTTGCAAGGTTATCACGAGGTCTCAACAATGAACAGTCGGATTAATCTAGGTCAAAGGCTTAAGAATATAATGTTATAGGCCCAATGCTTGAATGTTCATTAGCTCACACAATAATTGTCACACTTCTAGGACATGAAGGTCCACGATGTAGGTGTCCATGTTTTTGTTGTTTCCAAGTATTATTGCCATGGAGTGAAGATCTCTTTCACTACACAAATACCATGGGACACATATGTTGGGAATCTTGGGGGGAAATTTTGCAACCCCTTGCACTATAATAAGGTACCTGTTTAGAGGTAAATTAGGTTGGAGTCTAATTAACAAGGTTGTAGTGAGGGTTTGTGGCATCTATCCAATTGGTTTGTATGTTTGTGACTCACTTAAGAGCCTAGTTGATCATGCTAGCTCCTTAGGGATATTCACCCAATCCAAACTATCACCAACACACCTCACCCGAGCTTGGCTAGATAAGACAAAACTTTGGTTTGCACCTTGTTTATATACTAATCGAAAGGATTATTAGTTTAAGGTTGTTCTCGAAGGAAGAAGCGCATTCCCTAGACAAGCCTTTCTAAAAAAAGTGTAAAGGTGTCTATTCTAACAGATTATGCAAGTGCACCCAAAACTCAAGACACAAGGTAAATCGATTAAGCTACAAAAGTTTGAAATGTGAACTAAGATACACCACCATACAAGCACAAGTGTTCAATTTTAAGCCCAAAAAGTAGGTGTTGATTGCTTGTTCAATTTTAATGCACCAAATCGAGAAATTCTTTGCCTTGTTCAATTTTAGTCCCACATCAATTTTAAGCCCAAATATGAAATGTGAGATGTGATATGTTTGGCAAACACTGTTCTTTTTAAACCCAAATCGATAAGTGAATTCTCTTTAATTTTCTTTGTTTAAACAAGTTAGTATCAAAAGGATTTTTGCAAAAATGAGAGTATGTGTAACTTTGAAACAATGAATCATACTCACCAACAATTTACCCTTCCTGTTCGCGGGAACTCGTCGTCCTGCAAAAAAGAAGAAGAAAGTATCAGATTTTCAGATAGCAAGATAAATAATTTGGCCCTGATGAGCAATTTTGTAGGCGATTGCGGTAATGCACAGACAATTGCTGTAAATAACAGGTGATTGCGGCCTAAAAATAGCAATTGCGGCAAAACACCTTCACTTGCGGTAATGCACAATCAATTGTGGTATGGATCAGTCAATTGCGGTACAATTCTTCTGATTGCGGTACCAGTGGATCAATTGCAGTAAACTGTAGAAAAGACAGAGACCCAGAAGATGACATAAAAGAAATGTAGAAACCTACAATCGATTGCAGTATTAAACCAGTCAATTGTGGCACAATTTTGTCAAGTGTGACAAAATACCAGCAATTGAAAAATAACACAGACATAAAAAAATACAAAATTTTAGGTCTGCGACCGTACGACCGTGGTTGATCAATTTTGTTTGTCGTATGCAAGAGATAATCGGGTTGTTTGTTTCACGTCGGGTTCACCAAAATGTACGCCTCTTCTTTCGTGATTCACGATTCCCAAGCTTTCCAAAGGCGAGGGTTAGTAGCAAAGGTTTTACAATGATAGAAATCAAGTACATAATAACTACTAATAACGAATAACTTGAAATGTAACCAATAAAATGTACAAGAAATGAAAGGAAAACAAATGAATGCAAACCCCAAAGTGCTTGAAGCTTCTATTGTCTCTCTCTACTCCTTCCAAAATGCTATTTTTGATGCTCAGTATTGGTGTGGCAACATCTATGACTTGAGAAGTGTCGAGAATTTGCTAATTGAAATGGGTGTGTGATCGCAAGATGAATTGAATGCTAGAACCAAACTGACATAGTAATGGCGCACGAGAGTTTGAAATCCTAGATCCTTCAAATGGTTATGAAGGGTTTATTATATAGGAATTGGGGATGAAATGAACGGTTGAGATCAATCCTAAAGATAGGGAGATGAACGGTTGAGATAAAAGGGAACTGGAGAAGCCATAAGTAAACTCCACCTCTTCATTTGGTAAAGAGGAGACAGATTTTGGTTGACTGAAGAGCTAATTGTGAGTTACCCTTTTGAACTGAAGAGGTGGGTGAAGTTACCCATGTGGACTGGAGAGGTGGGTGAAGTTACCCATGTGGACTGGAGAGATGGGTGGAGTAACCCATGTG